>OOFC01016953.1:0-17809 GCA_900323345.1 Pseudochromis fuscus
TGCGGCTCAGACACAAAAAGGAGAATCTCCTCTATCTCCTGCACAAGTGGACGACTCTATCTCACTGCTCATTCAGTCACTTTCTGCTCACATCTTCCTCATCTCTTCTTCTACCAACACAGAAATTACAGGTTATTTTTGCTAAAGGCCTCATCAGGACGACTACAGTGTTTTACTGTTGTATAAGATTTGTTACACTCGGCCTACGTCTCCAGGTCAGACGGGAGCTTATGTGATTTTTTTTAATCTTTTTGATCAGTTGACAAAAATGAAACTAAAATATTTGATCACTATGATAGAAAATTAAAGAAAAGTTGGATTGTTTTAAACCAGAACTGAGTCAATATTGAACAAACTACTGATACTTTCATTTAGACCGACACAATGGGCTGATTGTGCCCAATACTCAGCTGTTTTTACCAATGTTTTACAGTTTTACCAAACATTTTGTCATTTATCGCCAACATTTAGTTGTTTTTATCCAATATTGTATTGTTATATCTAGTATGTAGTTGTTTTTTTTACCCATTTTTTTATAGTTTTTACCCAACATTTTGTTAATTATAGCAAATATTTGGTTATGTTTATCCAATATTATATTGTTTTATCTAGTATTTTGCAGTTTTTACCCAACATCTTAGTTGTTTGTACCAATATTCTATAGTGTTTGTTATTTATAGTCAACATTTTGTTAGTTTTACTCAACATTTAGTTGTTTTTACCGAGTATTTTGTTGTTTTATCCATTACTGTATTCCTTTTATCTTGTATTTTATGGTTTTTACTAATATTCTACAGTTTTAACCCAACATTGTGTTGTTTTTATGGAACATTTTGTTGGTTTTATCCAATATTGTATTGTTTTTATCTAGTATTTTGAGTTTTTTTTACCTGTAATCTATAGTTTTTACCAAACAGTTTGTACAACTTTTGTCATTTTTATCCAATATTTAGTTGTTTTCATCTAGTATTTAGTGGTTTTTACCAATATTTAATAGTTTTTACCCAACATTTTGTTGTTTATATGGAATTTTTGGTTGTTTCTATTCAACAGTTTATTGTTTTTCCACCATCTTGTTTTTTGCTCACTCAGTAAAACCAGCCCGGTTACATGAACCCAGTGTGTAGTTCATCCAGTTTTTACCTGGTTCTGATTAAAAACAACCCAGAGGTTTTTTTTGTGTGTAATTTTAGCAGTTGTGCAAAAACAAACGATTCAAACTAAAAACCCTCACTAATAAAATATCAGATGAGGTGCAGGAGAAAACAGTGTTGATGGTGATTTGGATGTTTTTGCACATGAATATGATGGGGTCCTGGACTTACTGCTGCTGAGGACTGAGGTTTTATTTTCAGGCCTGGGGAGCGTTGGTGTGTGACTGTGTGGGACTGAGGATCCCAGAGGTTCTCAGGGTGTAGATGCTATTTCAGTCACTGGGACAGTACCTGGTGAAGGAACAATCAGCTCCGCCTGCACTGACACCTGCTGTATTTTTATCCCTTGCTTCATGTGGCAGTTTACCAACTGAATCCCTCACTCACTTTAATGAAGTGTAAAAGAATCAACTCAGCGAAAAACATGAAGACAGCAGGAACGGTGTGAAATCAGACAATCAGGAGGGAAACAGGGACCAGAAAATCTGCAGCCACAACACTTTGTACCAATAGAGACTGTAAACAATGAAAATATGATGATTAATGTGCTGTTGTAACACCCTCCGTTATTCTCCTGTCAGTCTGTGCAGCAGATGTCGAACCTGCTGCAGAGATTTGTTCCCATAAGACTCATTAAAGCATCAGTGAAGTGGATCAGGAGCATGTTTTATGGTCTGGCTCCCGCTCAGGTCTTCACCAAGGTGCTGCATGTGGACAAGAAATAATCTGTCCAATCAGCAGGCACCATTCAGCACTGATGAGTAGAGACTGTGAATAGAAATGGACAAAGGACCTGAGTCTCAAAAAAACTCCAATGACCTAATATTCAGTCAATACATGTTCCCACAAGTCATCCTGGTGTCATTAGTTAAAGTCTTCTTCTCAGAGATCTGGTGGGAGGAGTTAGGGGCGGGGCTAGTCTGATTGACAGGTGGTCCGTCCTCATTATGTAGACATTAAACTGTGTTCACACCAAACCTGAAGCCAGTTCTCACCTTGTGTTACTCGTGTGAAAACAGCCACTGAGCTGATTCTGGAGATTTCAACATATGTGAATATTTGCCCTCAACAGCCAATAGGAGCACTCCTTCTGGAAACCATGACAACAGCCACTTCCACCATCAACAAGATCCCAGATATTTGTCCCTGCGGTTTTGGTTTTGTCCCGGTGCAGAGTCAAAGTCGTGACGATAAGCTCCTCCCAATCTCAACACTGATTGGTTCTGATTGGATACCATGTGACATGAGTTTTTCACTCTAGTTAAAACTTTTTCAACTTGTGTGGATGCAAATTTGCATCATTGATTTCACTTATGTAATCACGCTGTGGGAGAATTTCACTTTGTGTTTGTTTAGGCCTAAACAAGCAGAAGACTTAGGGGCGGGGTTATCTTGATTGACAGCTCTGTTCTCCAGTGGGACTAGACCTGAACTCCAGTCTCATACAGATTGGGCAGTGTCATCGGGTTCAAGGGTCAGACCCGCCTCCTCACTCCTCCCTTCATCACCAAATATGGTCACATCCGGCTCCAAATGTGTGAAAAAAAGCAGCAGATTCACCAGTAACATCCTTCTTGCTCGTCCGTGGGGATCCTGAGGCTTTTCCAGGCTAAGTGAGATATCTCTACAATCTCTACAGTGTGTCCTCGCACTTCTGTGAGACAGCTTTAAACCCCGGAGGCTCCTGATCAGACGCCCAAACTATCTCAACTGGCCCCGTTTCATGTGAAGGATCAGCAGCTCTGCTCCACAGAGAGTCAGGTGCCCAAACTCTCTGTGCATCTGCTCATTGTTCATTACCACACTGGACTGTTGGAGCATAGTGGGACGGGTAAACCTCCAGAAATCAACCTCCACAAATCCACCTGTTGGTCCCACACCTGAGGTACGAGTCCCTCCCAGCGAGCAGGGGGAGGTCCAGCTGTGTGGTCGCTGCACATCTGTCCAGGTGGTTACTTTGTTGCAACGATGTGGGTTTTATTACACCAGGAAAATAAAGATGAAAAGGAACTCATGCATGAACACATTGTCTTTGTTGTTGTCTTTTCAGTCATTAACAACACTGTGGTGACATACAGGAGCTGCACACATATAAATGTATAGTGTGAGTCAATGGCTCTCCCATCATCATGTATTTCTGAAGCTTTTGTTGCAGGAGTAAGATTATTTTTTTACTAAATAACAGCACAGTCAACAAATTCAGAGAAAGTCAGTGTTGCAGCATTGCACAGGATTCACAATCAGCACTTGTGTTAAAAATGGAGGGATGTGGATTTGGTCTGGGAGTGAATCACCAGGGAATCCACAAAATGAAACAGACCCTAATCTTTTAAGTAAATCTCCTCCCGCACAGCTGCCGGTCCAGAGGAAGAGGACAAAACCCCCAAGGCTCCCAAACACAAGTCTTTGTTTTCATCCTGTCAGACGCACCAGGAAGCAACAGAAACACAGCGAGTGATGGGCAGCACTGACGTCTGCAGAGTGAGGAAGAGGAGGAGCGTGGTATCAAGAGGGAGGAAGAAAGAAAGGGGAGAATCAGCGTTTGAACCTAAATTCTCTTTAATCAATATAAGATGAAGTCATTTCTAGTGGAGTGTGAAAGTGTGTGAAGGTCCACAGCTTCAGCTCTGAGATGTTTCCACTCGCTTCAGGTCCGTCTGCTGCATTTCTGTTAAGGACTAAGGAGCCATATCTAGGCTTGCTGGAGGTTCCTGTCCTCCTGCATGACCCACTTTGTCTTGTCATGCAAACATCATAAACACTGGTACCACCACCGTCCTGGACAGGGAACACTGGGATGCTTTGTTTGCTTCCTCCTCATCCAACACTTCTCATTTAAACCCAAACTGTCTCATCCATCTTCGAAACCCATTTGCAAACCTGACACGCACACTATTGTTCAGTTTCACTGTTTTTGCTCATTTATGCAGAAATAAAGAAGATTTTAAAAGCTTCCCAAACTTCCAGTCGCCTCTGTTTGTGGCTCCAGGAGCAGAGGTTGAAGTGAAACAGGAGCAGCGATCAGAGCTGGCAGAGCGGACGACTCGGCAAGCATCCACCCAGCTCAGGCTGTTCCCATCGCTCCTCTGCTTTTCACTGTTGCCTCGAGTGACCAAAGGACCAAAGGCTGAGAGAGGCTTTTGCACAAGAAGCATTGACTACCAAGCAACTGAATCACAAAACCCAGAGAGAGGAGCTGCTTTATGTTAAGAGCGAGTTCTGCTTCCATTGGGAGATTGAAGGAGCAGAGGTTTGTAAAAGGAGACACTTTATGTTCACATCCAACCAGTGTTTATATATAGCACCATCTCTGGTACATCAATCATCACAGGCTGATCTGCATATGTACAGCTGCATGATAGAGATCTGTTCATTTCACACCTTCTGTCTGATGGAAAACTGCTTTAAAAATAAGCGTGAACAACAATTAAGAATATGCTAATCCCTGTTAACCCTCGGATGCACACGCCATGCAAAACCTTTTCCTAATGCACAACAAAATTACCCATATTCATTACCAGTGTTCACTCATGCATATCTGAGTGTTTGCAGAGTTTTCACTGTTCAGCTTCTTTCTGAACTGCAGGAGGTTTTGTATCAATAAAGTTCCGTTTGCACATAGTGGTCAAAAATGAAAAAACACATTTTGGAAAGAAGTGTGGTTTAAATGTGAATCGTAAAGTTGTGGGTTCGATCCCCGGCTCCTCCTGTCCACATGTTGAAGTGTCCTTGGGCAAGACACTGAACCCTAAGTTGCTCCTGATGGTGGCTAGCGCCTTGCATGGCCATTGGTGTGTGTGTGTGAATGGGTGAATGAGTTGCCTTGTAAAGTGGTTTAGGACTGAGCTAAGGTCATGAAAGCTCTATATAAATGTATTGTATTTACCATTTAAGAATCTAATAGTGATGTAAGGTCTGAAGATATTGAAGCTATTGGACAAATAATAGTAAAAAATCCTTATTTCTAGTCAGACAGACAGAGATGCCCTCTAGTGTCCTGTGTTGTCATGGTTCTGTGTTTCTGTCATATTCACAACACTAGAAAAGCAGTCAGAGCGCAGATCTCCACCAAGCACTGTTAAGGCCAATTGATACTTTCCGCATCCGCGTTGGTGCACGAGGGTCCGCGTCACGTAAATGTCATGGCACACGTCAGGAAGCGCTGGAGCGGACAGGCGCGGAGGCGTCCGCGTACAGCTCAGAAAATGTGAGTGCGTCGCCTGGGCGCAGAGGGCGCGAGCAACTCTGCTTGCGCTAGCATATCAAGATGGATATGCTTATCCTTAAATAAGCCTTAAAAAAATTCCTGGATCCAGACGGTGTTGCGGATCACCCCCAAAATGAAATCAGTTCTTCCTTTTCCCACTTCCAACATATCCTGAAAATTTCATCAAAATCCGTCCATAAGTTTTTGAGTTATCTTGAACACAGACAAACTGACAGACAGATTGACAGACAGACAAACAGATAAACGCCGGCAAAAACATAACCTCCTTGGCAGAGGTAAAAATCACTAAAATAAATAAAAAACCTAAGGCAACAACTTCAGTTGGTTTAGAGAAAAGGGTGTGAATCATGTTCTTATTCATAGGTGGATTTGAGGACCCGGCCCTGTACACCTCCTGGCTCTCATCAGGAGAAGCGTTCAACTTGTGGAAATCCCCAGTTCCCTTTAATAAGTATGAAAAATCTGCCACGCTGGTCAGTAACAGTCAGGCTCTGCTCAGACCTCTGGATGACATGGTGGGAAAAGCCTGGAATATGTTTGCCTCCAGGTGAGTCAGAGTGATGACTGCAAAATAATTCAAATAAGTATTCAAAAGGATTTGTCTGAGTATCACAACTGATGGTTGACTAATAACTGTTGTTTTCTTTCTGAATTAATTGTGTGTATTAATTTTTCTTTTAATTTCCATCTGTTACAGGGCCTACATTCATCAGTACATTAAATATGGCATCTCAGAGGAGGACTTTCTAGACAGCTTTACGTCTCTTGAGCAGGTTATATCCAGTTACAGCCAGCTGTGCTAGCAGTGGGAAAAACTATAGACACCTAATGGACTTTATGTAAATAATACCACTGTTAAGATATTGCTGCTTTTCTTTAAAAAACAAACATGTAAATAAAATAATGTGCATTACCAGAAATCTTTGTCTTTCATCGTGTTAACCAACCCATTTAATTATGTTAAATTATGAAGTGTGTAAAATACTCAGTTGAATTTACAGTTTATCATTCTTATGAGACATCATGTAAATCCCCACCAGGCACAGCTACAGTTTGGATGAGTATGTTAATGTGTCTACACCAGATAAATGCAGTGAAGTAAAAAGTACAATACTTCCCTCTGAGCTTAGGCCTACATTGTGCTTTACAAGTTTCTTGCCTTTTAAATGCAAAGTAGTTACCATCAGGAGGAACTTTTCAACACATGGAGCTGGGTATTGAACTACAAACCCTACAATGTGCCCACTGTACCACTTGAGCTATAGCCACCCATGCACTCAAGTACAAGTACCTAAAAATTATACTTTAATATTTGGGTAATTGTATTTATTTGCATTTGGACAAATGGAAAATGAAATATGGCAGCAGGTATATGAGAAGGTCCTATGTGATTTGAAAGCTCCAGAGCAGTTACTAAATAGACCCTGTGGTGAGATTACATGGATACATGGATTACATGTAGCTGAAAAATCTGTTAAATAGAAACTACAGCATAAATACACGTATATAGGGTGATAACTTGTAATATTGAGAGTCCATAAGAAAAATTTCAGCCATATTTGACCATTTATATTAAAAATAAGCTGAGCGTTTTCATATTGCAGTCCCCAGGCCGCTATTGGGCTGCCATGATGATGAAGTGTAGAAGATACAGAAGGTAATTCAGAAAGCTGCAAATACAAATTTATTACATGATTCTGCTGTGGTGACAATAGAGCATAATGTCTTTTGCAGTCTAACTCCCCATGTGTTGCTTCCCAATGCTGAGCCCATGTGATGTCAGAGCATTTCAACCTATCAGGCAAACCTATTTTTCGACACAAATTTTTTCAAGTGGTTGAAATATTTTAAATAGTAACCTCCATGAAATAATCAATGATGGGGGGGATTGCGACTGTCGGAGCTGGACATCTTAATTGTACAAGCTGTTTATTTTCAAACAATGAATATGAATCGTTTACATCACAGTCTGTGTTTCAAACTGGATTTTGACAGTGGGGTTTGTGTTAAGTGATTTTTAAGAGCAGAAGTGTGCAAAGAAAAACGACAAAGACATCAGTAAACATACTTTTCATCAATTTATTTTCATACATTTTACACAATATAATGTGAGTGACATAAAAATAAAAAAAAAAGAGCAGAGCTTTACTAAAGTCAGGCTGTTGTATCCACAAGTGGCCAAACTAAAGTGCAGTCAGTTCTCGCACACTCGACACCAGCAGACAAGCTCAACTGAAAGAAAACAGCTGAAGGCCCACATCTTCAGCCAGCCTATAGACCGCTGTTGCCGTGCAAATTTAACAGCCAACACCAGTCTGATAAGCTAGCTGACGGGGTGAGAGAGTGAGGACAACCTCGCTGAGATTATAGTAGGGGTACATTTTATTTATCCACAAGCTGGGAGTGGACCAGAATTTATAGAAGATGACATATCCCCATTGCCATCAGGAGGATATGGGAGTTTCAATTACCGACTGAGGAACATTCAGATAAAAGATAAACACCTCATTTTACTGCAGTTATTAAGGACATGATGCGATTCTTCTAAAAAGGACTAATAAGCAATATAAGGAACATTTATGAAACCTGGTCCTTTCACTTACCTTACAGACGGTCATTTCTAAGAGAAAATTAAGCATTAGCTCTGTTGTGATGGTCAAACTTCAAAGGATTACAACAAAACTTTTCAGGATGAACATTTAAAAGACAATCCCCCCCCAAAAAAAGGACAGACTCAGACTTGGAAACCAGTGCCATGATTTTCACGTTTTATACATGAGCTGATCCAAGGTTCAACCTAAATGTACAGAATAGAAATGGGACTAGTTAGCTGAGAGTACAATGTCACTTTACAAATGATATCACCTTTTCTTGTTGTGTTTTGGTTCAAGTTGACTCATGTCCACACAGACCATTAGAATAGAAATACATCTGAGCATACTGTCAAAAAAAAGATATTAAGATATTTACACAATGTGCAAACCATCAATACCACACTGTTTGAAGTTGATATTGCTTTTTTTCCTCTCCTCCAAGGTTTTAAAATGACAATTTCAGAAAACAAGAGAGGACAAATTGGTCTTTATGGTTTAAACAGGACAAAAATGTGAGAACAAATAAACCCTGAAAAGAAACACCATCCATAGCAGTTATCTTGGCAGCACACTGTACAAATTAAAAAAAAAAAAATCCATCCATCCATAAATGTTACAAAATTAAATAAAAATCAAGTCAAGAACTATATTCAAAGGGAAGGCAGACCTTCCCATCTTGCATAAGGCATAGCATCTGATGGGCACTGCCCTGACACAGCAGCTCCCACCAAACCGCTGCTTCACCTCTGAGGTCAATGAATGGGTTAATTGAACATTAAAGTAACAAGTTAAGATCAGCAGTGGAACCAATCGCACTACACGCACCTAGAGAGTGAGATGAGAGGAAGAACTACAAAACCTGAAGGAGGAAACAATAAACCAGCACATACATCCTTGAAAGCACACACACGCGCACGCACACACTGACCGACAAATAGTGCCTGGTTTTTCCGGAGCGTTCGGCCTCTTTGTTGAGAACAGATGAAGGTGAGGTTTGTTGTTAAGTTGTGAGTGGCTTATGGCTGAGTGGAAGGGCTCTCAGCAGCAGCAGAAACACAGTCACTTGGATGTTTGTACCGCTTTGTTTGTCGCCATCACTTGGTCTTCTCCTCGGAGTGCCTCTGCTGCTGCAACCGCTTAGCGTAGCTCTGAGCCATGGAGTTGACGATGGAAATGACAAAGTAGCAGACCATGACCAGCACCACCTTCTCAAACACCCAGGACAGCCAGTTCTCATCCTGGAAAACCCAAAGGGTGGGTACGCTGTTAATTACTCACATATTCAAACTGTACTAATGAAGGTGTGACAATAAAGGTATTGAACGTTTGTTAATTATATTCCAAAATGAAAGACTGACTTTTTCCAGCTGACTCATGGACTTCTAAACTAGAAACTAGAGCTGGATTACACAAGGCATTAGGCTCTCGCAAATATTTTACGTAGCCCGATGAGTTAAACATTTCATTACTGGAACAGCACAAATAAGTTCAAGGTAATATAGATATTGTCCACCAGAGAGCACCGAGCCACATTTTAAACTACAAAATTCTTCAATATTCAAACCTATTGAGCAGGTTAAAAGGTTTAATATCATGTAACAATCAAATAATGACTGGCTGGTACTGACATATATTGATATCAGTAGATACTGATATAGCTGTTACTCTACAAAGAAATACAGCTCCTGTTTTTAGCAATAATGTGGATGTGGTGCATGATAAAAATATAAATGTATTGTTCTTACCGCTGGTGCACTTCCTCCAGCATGATGCAGCTTGTTCCTCTGTGCTTCCAGGTACTGACTGAAGGGCTTCTGGAGTAATGGTCCTACTTTGGGCACAGACCTGACACCACATACCCACAGAGCGGCGAAGACAACAGACAAAGAAAGAAGAAACATTCAGTCACTTACCCTTTAAGCAGCAGATTAAAAGCTAGTCCTCCTCCTCAACACAAGCTTCAAAAAGCTCTTCATGAAGTCCCCTCTTTCCCTCAGCACTACCACAGGTCCTCACTGATCCACCAGTCCCACAGCATCCAGGCAGCTGCTGCTTGAAGGCCCCATCCTTCATGTGGGCCCTATCATGGAGCTGCCACCTCCTCTAATTGTTACTGTGAGCAGGAGTAGGCAGCAGAGAGGAATGAAGCAGAAACTCCTCAGCCCTCCTTTTATACTGTTTAGCTCTCTATAGGCGTCTGTGTCAGCCCCTTCAATCAGGAAGTGAGTCGGCATGATGTCATCACCTTTACCACCATTGCTGCCTTCTGGGTGGAAACGCATCTAATCAGGGCGTGCTTCTGTCCTTATTAGGCAGTGTGGATTAGCTCACCAGGGGGCCCAGTCATAATGAATACCAGTTTAACAATTCATGTCATATCGAGGCTTTGGGTATGGTTTACCATTTGGTTAGCGGCAGTACAGCCTCTACATGGAGAATTTCCTACATGATGTCAAACTTATCATTACCATGAAAAGAAAAATATACTTCAGTGCGGACACAGACCTGCCCACTGCATGGATTCAATTGTGTCCCCGGTCAGGACATAAACATGTTGTCTAGACTAAGCAAAAACAGGAGAGATAACAAACACCAAATGGGGACAGGGTAATTGCTGATGTCAAATAAACTCGACTAGTTTTGAGTGACTCAGTCTTGTTATCTCCTCTGCTTGACATGTAAGCTCGGATGAATCCACACACAGCAAGTGGCCAAAAAACATCCTGTATCAGCACTGATGCACCATTTGCACGCATCATAGCGAGTCACTGAAGCCCATCTGGATATCCTGGGAAAGAATTTTGAATTTTACTTGAATCTGAAGTAAACAGGTCAAATCATAGTTGCTTTGAACTTCTAGAAATGAGTAAAATCTGAGATTAACAATGAAAATGAAGAGTCAACAAAAGTTAATTTTTTTGGCGTGTTTGCGCCTCTCTGGGGAAATTCTCTCAGTCAAAGCTGAAGTCGGTGAGTCAGATCGACATGTTCAGATAGGACCTCACACGCCTGACCACCAATGCTGCAGAGATGGATTGCACGTGGAGGGGAAAGAAATACCTTTGTGTGGAAAAATGCTAAATGCATGCATGTACGCCCCCGCACTGAAAGCATTTATTCATACAGGATTCCCCAATCAGCAGCCACAATACATCTGAAAATGTTTACAATGGCACTGCCAACCACAAAACCAAAAGGGAAAGACAATGACTACACAAAGCATCTCATTAATGCTGCTTTTCTCACACGCAGACAGTACACATCACTTAAACACATGGTACACAAACACTTACCCAATGAGTGACACCATTTGCTCCACTATGTGCTTGCTGAAGGTGATGATAACAAAGAGTTTCTGTGGGGGAAAAGAAAAAACTTTGTAACTTTATTTATAAAGAAAAGACAACTACGTGCTAAAAGAGGAATAGCTAATTAAACAATGTTTCTAAGTCATATGACATTCATTGTTGTGGGAAATTGAGGCCACATCTGCCACTGTTCACAGACACACTAATTACAAAACTCAAACCTGGCACTAAGCTAAATTTTTTGGCGGCAACGAGTTTTGTGTGGTTAGCAAAGCACCAAAGGGGAAGGAAGGGGAGGTGGGGCGGGGAGGGATGAAAACCACAATATTCTTCTCCGGTCCTGAAACTGATCAACTTTAAACAGCATGACACATGGCCCCCTGGACAAAATCAGACAGGATATGACATGGGATGTCCAAGAGGTTCAGAGATGGAAAGAAAAAACAACACGCACACACACACAAAGGGTCTCCCCCCTGCAGCCTTTTAAAGTCTGCTCAATTTCCTCCTCTCAGGTCTACCTTCTCATGTCCACTCTACATCCTCCATTACCCCCCGCTGCATAACGCTCCCCTTTGTTTGAAAGGTCTCACACAGTGAGATCACTGGCTGGTACCACCAAGAGATGGATAGGTTTAGTTTGTCAAGACACGACTCACCCATAGATCCAGACAACCCCTCGCTGTCTAAGCATATATTAGTCATTGGTTTGGCAGACTAAACAATAACCTCGGTAATTAACACATTTTTTTGATCTAGTGCATTAAAAAAACAAAAAAAAAATCTAAATTGTTAAAAGTCTTCCTAAAAGCTTTCCCCTCCTTTCATCTGGACAAACTGTTTATATCTTCTGGGTGAATCTCAAAGCTCAAAGAAGAATAAGGAATCCCCAAAGGACCAGAGCCCAGTCAGAAAGAGTTAACCAGAAGTGCACAATTAGGAGTTTCCCATAGTCACTAACTCATGATCTAAGCACTGGGCTTGATCTTTCCCACACGTTTTGAGGTTGTGGGGATTGTTCAAAGTGTATCAGTCAGCAGCGCATACCCTTTTTCCTTCAGAGTGGATTTCTGACACTGTGGACAGAGAATTACGGTGACATGAAACAAAAGCTGAATCACATTCAAGGCCAAGATGGTGCCAGTATGTGGGCATGTGCTTGGATGGTTTGTGTTAAAAATGGAGAAGCCTGGAGTAATTTGGGGTGACCTGGGCATTTTCTAGGTTTTAACCACCTCTAATAAATCTTATAGCTAAGCTTCTAACCTGTATATGCATCTTGATGATGGCTTTCCCAATCAAAGTCGCTCCGAAGAAAGTCCAGAAAGGAACCATGAAATGACCACAGGTTATTCCAGCCAGGTCAAAGAGAGGATTGGGAATCTGAAAACACACGCATCAGACAATTATACCGATTGTAAGGAATTCGTCTATTATATAGATCAGTAAGTATCTCAGTTAAGTGAAGGGTAAATTTAAATTAATAAAAAACGTTATCTTCATGTTTGATCACACATATCAAACTTTAACTACTCACAGAGGCACAAGCCAAGATCCCAAAGAATCCCACTTTCTGCACCATGTGCTGGACTCCCAGCTTCGCTCTTGTCACAAAGTCCTGCAAAAAATATTCGTACAAATAATTTTAAACACACCATTGCTGTCAGATATGAATATTTGGTTAAAGTTATTTTAAGGTGCTGTGTGACTTTCACAGCCTTGTTATACTCCCCTGTATCACCAATTTCACATACACATGAAGAGCTGTGAACACAGAATCACCCTTTTTTCTTTAAATAACTGTGCTGCACTTCTTGCAGATGTGTGGTTTTTACCACACTGTTTTTAACAGGGGTGCTGTCTGAGATGTTATTACAAGGAACAAGAGCCTTGGTAGGAGGACTGTGGTGAAATACCTGCTATTTCTGAAAGCTGTAAGATACTTTTTTTCTAAGTTTGGTGAATTTGGTGGCATTTAAATCAAACATCTGCGCAGATGATCTTTTGATTCCATCTCCACCTCTGCGGGGGTGAAACATCTGTGGCTACATCACGTCTCAGCCAATGCAAGGACATCAAAAGGCAGTTTAAAAAAAACTGGCACATTATCAATGTTAAATTTGGGAGCAGTTGAAATTAAGAGTCTTTACAAGTAAAAGACACACGAGTTTTTATTTTGGTCAATTCTCGTATTAAATGCCACTCTTCAGTCAATTTCACCAACACTGAATAAGCAGTTTTATTGGTAACTACTTTAAAGATACACTAAAATAAGCCTCGTTTTCTCCTCTACTCTCTAATTCCAAGTATTTAGTTTTTCTTTTCTGTCTTCACATTTTCTTGACTTGAGAATCTTAACTATAGCAAAGAATATAGCTGGTGATAAACTAAACACCTCTAGGTGATGTTTCTTCTAAAGATACATTCTCATTAACCACATGATGATCAGCTCTTCACAAAAGTGCTTCTGACTCGTCTGTGAAGTCGATGCTTGGAAAACCTATGACAAATACTTAAACTTAAAGATCCCGAAATAATCCCATGACAAAAGACGTGCTGTGAGGTTGACCTCTACAATCTTATTCAGCTGAGAACCAGTGAAGTGAGAATAGGTGATGGAGACAATATCCACAGTTTCTCCAATTTGTGTTCTGCTGACTCAGCATCTGATCTCAGCAGTCGACAGTCATGTGAACTTGGTTCCTGACGGGGCTGTCTGTCATTCAAATTAGAGGCCGGTGAAAAGAGAGACGGAGGGAGGGAGGTAGAAAGAGAGCGAAGCCCGAGGGATGATTAAAGAGGGAGCTGTGCTCAGGGTGACTCACCCACGAACAGACACATTTACTGGAAGAGTAAGGAGGGAGTGGCTTCACCAAAGTCACATGCTGCTTTATGACCAATCACTGGACAGTGGCGGCATGGTCAGTCGGGCATTATAAAAATGAGACCAAATCAAGTAAGATCGTATCATACTGAGCAGGTGGGCAGTATGTAAACAACTGTGCTGCAACAAACCCAAACAGGAAGAGAAGTATTTCAATATTCAGTGTTGTTGTCATTGCTTTTGTTTTTTCAAACAATGAAAGGCATAGGGGTAACATTTGGATGCACCTAATCTGACATATTTGGGGGAAAAAGCCTGTTCTCTGTTCTTCCCAGGAGATTTTCCAGAGTAAAATCAAAACTAATTCACCTCAAATTTTAAGGTGTCACCTTTTTGAAGTCCTTACTATCACATCAGAAGAAAAGAGGTGGGTAATACTTCTTTAATAGTGAATACAACATTTTCTAAAACCTGCTAAAATGAAGCTGGGATTGGCAACGGTTGCTTATGAGTGTACAAATCTGACCTGAGCATCCTCGGCCTGCTCCAGCATCTCCTCAAACTCTTCGTAGTCTTCGTCGTCTGGGTCGGCTCCGGACTGACGAGCTGCTCTGGCCATGAAATACGGAGGCAGCTCTCCGATGGCAGTGCCTGCACCCTAAACATAAACAATGCAAAATGTTACATGCTTGCATCTGAATGTTGAAATTTTCTCATCCACAATTTTAAGCCGGTGAACGGGAATCCACATTCTTGGACAAACTGCCAGCTATCACATTCTTGCCATATTTCAGCGTGGCTCACTCTGCTGCATCTTTGTTCCAACTACGACTCACTCACCCACATGCATGCCTCCAGCCGGACCTTTGACATGATTGAGAAGAGGGAGATGCTGCCCTCCGCCGCTCCACTTGGGGGACAGACAATCTGGTCTGGGTAGGGAGGCTCGGGGAAATCTGTGGACCCACACTCGTACGCTGCCAGGGTTACTGATGCTATGTGAGGACCCTGAGACATGGAGAGACAGATTGGACAGATGGAGACAATGAGCTGCTTTAATGGACTGAAAACCAGAGAAACACACACAAGCAGATACACGTCATGAAACACTTCGGTCATCATATGGTTGTAAATGTGGGACAGATCAGACGCTCAATTTATAATTTGTTGGGTAAAACAAAGAGTTCAAATTTTATTTATTACAAGATGCATTAATATATTGATAGTTTATTAGGTATCTAAAACTAAAGCAATTTGACTGTGGTGATTTTGAACAGTATTAGGATGAGTCGTGTTTCCAGAATTTAGTCTCCCTTCATTAAACATAATTAAATTTTAATCTCTTTTGTGGTCAAACGCAGAGAGTCAGCTGCACCACAATTACAGACACACACAATAATAACTGAGTCACACACTGAGCTCGGTAAGTCATCATTTATCATTGTGAAGAAACCTATTTAGGCAGAGCCACCTGGCCTCAGTAACAGCTGGCCCACCTGTAACTGTAACACAGCTAATCCATTATGCCTCACTGAGGTGATAGGGGCAGCACTGACAGTAGATGGACAGCACACAATTAGTCTGCCTCCCACTCCCACTATGAGCACACAGGAGGCTTCTTCAGTTTACACAACACACTCTGTTTCCAACCCGGCACCACTTATTCATTGCTTCATGATACAACAAGTCAGCGTTATTAGCGAAACCAAAAACACTAAGCTGTGATTCAGACGTTAAAAAGAAAGAGAGACGCTCATCTGACAGGAGATAGAGTGACCCTGCGCTGACTCTTTGTTCAGCTGAGCAGAACTCACATTTCGGGTGGATTAACCAGGTGTTTGATCCTTCACTCTGCAAACATCATGCACTCTTTATATTTAACTTTTTAATGGATTAAGAAAAAACTTCTAGTGAGAAGTGCTGGCTGCTAACAGGCCTTGAAGCTGTAAAGTGTGCCAACATTTCTACTGTTCTTATAAGCTGACCAAGAATGAGACCGAGTGTAAAGACTGTTAGGAATGTAATGCAACACTAAGAGGGGGCTACAGGGTTATTTATTCTCACAGCTGCAGCAGATTTCAGGGCGATCTGCTCTGACACTTGGACCTGTGGATAGTGGATGTCGTTCCTGTGTGTCACCTAAAACATTATGATTAATCAACCGGGGACCATCAACAACCACAATCAGTTCTGTGGAAAGGCAACTAGTCATTTAAAAAAGACAACAACTTCAAGTTAGTTGGGAATCACCCTCTGGAAGTCATATGTCTTATTATAGTAACAAAAATAAGCTTAGAGCAAATTTAAGATACAGAATAAAAGGTTTCTGTATCTTAGGGGGTGCAGTCAGTGGACATGTGATTTCAAGCTAGCCATTTAAAAATATACTCACAATTTGTATCGATATCCAAAATGGCTCCGAACAAAGACACTTGCTATTGATTCAGGTTTATTATATTTAGATTAGAATACTTATTACACATGTTGCACAATACATATTTTTTTCTGTAGCACCGTTTCATAGTTTATATTTCTATTGTATTTTTCTCGTGCTGCCTTTTAAAATATAGTTTTCTTTGACATTCATTGTGGACCGAAGAATTTCATTGTAAAGGGAGACATGTTTCCTTATTGTACCCATGACAAACTCTTTTAATCTTGAATCGTAAATTGACTTCCACTAAATGAGTAAAACCATGAACTGGAAAATAAAGATGCATGATATTATGTGATTTTAGCCATGATACATAAACAAATCTAAATGAGTTTTTCATATATGTGCTGGACCGTTTAAGGGTTAATGCACAGCAATGACCTCCACAGCATCCCAATGAATCATAAGATCATACTGGAGAGTGAGTCCCCTCACACATGAGCCCCATGATCTCATTCCCTCTGTGGGGTTTATCTATTAATTCTTTAGGCTTGAAGTAAATTTAGTGTAAATCTGCTGGTGGGTCGTGTGGTTTTTCTTCAGAATTAACCCCAGGAGTTTTCTGTCAATGCCTGGCATCGACACTGAGTAGGTATTTGCAATAGGGCTTGAAACCATGATGTAAGTTTTAGGGAACAGAGAAACAGGAATAAGTCTCCTGATGAGCAGCAGGATTATATCACGTGGCTGACAAAGTAAATAGGGCTTTAACGTTTCTGTAAAAAATTAGAGATGGTCACAGGACACTTTCCATGACGCTGTCGATGAAACTCAGTGGAGGGTACAGTGGGAGTCGCCGACAGCTTGACATTCAACTCTATGCATCAACATCTGAGAGGTTCACTCCTTCTCAAACAGCACTCCCTGAATAAATATCAGACTAAGCTGCCATCTGGACAAGTAACATGTCTTCATGACATAGTATACGAACGGTAGAGAAAAGTAGAGGCTCAGAAAACAATGGAATATAAACTTGACTGATTCGTGGAATTTTGTGAGAGAGATGGTTGGCCTTGGGCAGATGGCAGGAGGTGTAACAAAGAAAAATCGTGACTCTCCAAAAGCATTGTCCCACAGCTATAATCTGTAGAACATGCTGTTCAAACTAACTGTATCCAACTTGTTTATGATCTGTCATTGTACTTTCCTCCCAAACATACATGAGGATATATATACACCCACACATGCAGAGAAAAAGACTAATACCTTTAGTCTGATCTTAAACCTCTACTAAGCCTATCTAAGTGCCCTGCATGTGTTACCAAAT
>OOFC01016954.1:0-14871 GCA_900323345.1 Pseudochromis fuscus
CAGAGCTCTGCAGCTGGAGGCCTGCAGCCAGAGCCCTGCAGCCGGAGCCTGCTTTAGTTTGTATCTGAGTTGTTGACCAAGTACCTGCTCTGTGGAGGGTTGGGGGGGAGCAGGATTGGAGCAGTGGGATGCCCATGTCTTTGAAAAGTTGTGCTGAACCAGCCCAGAGCTCTGCAGTGAACAGGCTCTGAATGCTGAATTCCTCACACTGGGAAGAAAGGTTTGTTCCCCCTGCTTGGACCCCAGCTCGGGAGGAAGGCCAGATTCTTGTGTGGGCGGATACCGAGGGTCTGGGCTCACGAAGAGCTCCGGCTTCCTGAGGTGGTGAGGACACCGTCCTCTGATACGAGGAGGATCCTGTCAAAATAAGCACAGTGGGGACAATGACTCTGGGCTCAGGGTTTCTCTCTCCGCCTCGCTCTACTTATTTCCCACCTCTCCCATTCAGGCATTTCCTGAGCTGCATGTGCCAGCAGCAGCACACAAACCATTATTACAGAAAACATCAGGTTATCATCACAGCACTCACAGACCCTGGACTGCACTCTGACTCAGTCTGATCCTGGAAACACAGAGATGGGATGTGTAGGGGGGTTAATCCTTATTGAGTGTGTCAGTGTTTACAGTCACATTTATCAGTTATTCTGCAAGAAAACCCTTTGTTATGACAGTCTAATCTTCCCATCCCACCCTGATCCATTTGTTGTTCAGACCTTACAATGTCGTCTGCTCTGTGCAGTGATTGTATTTTTCAGAGTGATCCATCGCACGGTTTTATGAACATCAGAAAAAATGAGGCAGTTTTTCAACTGTTCATTTTCAGCAGAGAGAAAAAGTCATCAAACATGAAATGTATCTCATATTTCATAGTAAAGACAAAAATCACACCGTCCATCGTGAGTAACGTGCCGATGCTCTCGGTCCAGGAACTGTTCAGATTCAGTCATCATAACTTACTTTTCACATGTTTGACACTTTCCTCATCCTGCACCGTTTATTGTAGAAATGTTGTTAAAATGTCTAAATGAACGTTGTTGTCGTTGAGCTGTGACTTTTCTAAGTGATTCATGACACAGTGTTAAAAATAATCATTTTAAAGGGAGAGGGACCAAAACAGTGATGAAGCATGTCCTCTGTGGACTCCCATGTCCTCCAACACACTGTGGAGTAGAGATATCATTCAAACTTGAAACAGGTCCAGAAGACTTGGACACTTGTGGACTGGATCAGTGTCTCCGTGTCTCTTACAGTTTAGATGCAGTCACACTGTGTGGCAGCGGCTGTGTTGGCACTCATCTTGTAGTGGACATGTTTTTATTGGTGGCAGCTGCCGTCCACACTCACAAACCTGTGTCTGATCTCACTGCTGCTCAGAAACAGAGGAGACATGTTGTCCTGGTCCTGGCTCCGTGATACCTCCAGAAAATAGTCAACATGTTTCCTCGGCCGTCTGGGTGAGGACAGGACCGTCCCTGCAGTGTCAGCTCTCCAACAGCAGTCAGCTGGATGCCCCGCCCACTCGTCTAATCACAGATTAAGGAGTCTGAACTGTCTGGAGTCCTATTTCTGTCCATGAGCCTTTGCTCAACTGACCCACAGTGGAGAAGTGCCACCCTGTCAGCCACACCCTGAGGGTCCTGATCGTTCCTGCAAATAAACTGGGTTAAAGTCCAGATACAACAGAACCCTGGTTCCTGGACTCAGTGTTTCACCCTTCAACACCTGAGCCTCAAAATGTAACAATAAGTTGTGAAGTCGCTGCTTCCTGAGCCTCCAGGAGAACCACAGGGGAAATGACCATGAAGACGTGATGTTGGGTGTGAAGCTCTCAGAAAGCCCTGGGTGTTTTCCAGTAGCACAAACTGGTGTATTTACAGTAATCCAAAGTGGGGGTGAAAGGGTTAAGCAGAAATCCAGCCTCTAAAGTTCTGGGCTCAGTTTTCTGCTCTGAACATGTTTGATGGTCCAGATGATTCCTCAGGGGGCTGTAGATCATCCACTGTTGGGATGAAACAGATCAGGCTGCAGGAACATCTCTGCATCACTTCTTTAAAACTGATGTTTCTCTGCGACTGGACTGAACGAGAAGCTGCGTCCACTGACTTCAACCTCGGGGCATCTTCCTCCACCTCCACAGCAGCACCTTTTCATCCTTCACTGTTTTATTTTTAAACTGGGCCTGCTCTGTGGCAGCGTTCAGTGTCGGCCTAATTAGCCCGACCTCTCCAGTCCCACTCACCTCAGCATCACCACTGTTCACATTTCTACTGCAAGTTACAAAGGAAAGAAAGATGTGAGGAGGAGCTGCAGCGGGACACGTTCAGTCCATTAGTCATCTGGACTGTGGGGGGACTGGGGGGACTGGGAGGAGGAGTGATAACACCAGTGTCAGTGGTTTGATCTGCACATATGGCCAAGCATTAGCTCTGAGGAGTTCCTGTGGTCAGGAAGTGAAGCTGAATGATATCTGCTGATGCTGACCACTGTCACCGTGGCCCCGCCCTCCATTTCTCTCCCTCAGTTTTGTCTACGATGCAGAAAATATTTTCTGAGTCAGACTGAACCATGAAGCATCATTAGCAGAGCAAGCAGCATTCCTCCACTGGATTCATCTGGTGCACTTACACTGTTGGCTTGTTTTTACCAGAACTGGGTACAAGTAGGACTAACTACACTAACTACACTAACTATACTAACTACACTAACTACACTAACTACAGCTACACTCACTGCTGAGCTCATGTAACCCAACAACATGGGCTGTTTTAGCCAACACTGCATTGTTACCAACATTTGATCATTTTTATATTTTTAATATTTTGCTGTTTTTACCCTAAAACAGACCATGATGTTGGGTCACATGAGCCCATCAGGGAGTCAGTCCAATACTGACCCAGTTCTAGGTCCAACCCACCCAGCACTAGTTAGGGTGTAAACTCAGCAGGGTCCTAACACATGAAAGTCTTGTTGTTTGCAGTGAGCTGAGGGTGAATGAACAGATACCACTGGATACACACTGCTCCTGTGTGTGTGTGTGTGTGTGTGTGTGTGTTGTTTGTTGTGTGTATTGTTTGTTGTGTGTGCTGTGTGCAGCAGAGCCTTGATAATAGATTCCTTCACACTGACATCAGTGCTGTTTTGCATCGTCTCCATGATCCAAAGGACCTGGAGTGGGAGATGAAGAGTTCAGAGTATGTGATGAAGACTTGTGATTTGAACCCCCCCTCCTCCCCCCTCCCAGGGTCGGTGCAGGGGGTCTGGGGTCTGGCAGGCTTTCCTCACCATCCCCCTTCTCTTTGCACAATTCCTCCTTCATCACAGCAGGATGATTCATCTTCAGTGATTTTTTTGAAGTCTTACATAAGAGAGCAGAGCTATAAATACAGGACTCCAACGTACTCTGTACATTTTAATTAATTCATGTTGCTCTGTGATTCCAAATCTCTGTGTGTTGGATTCAGGAGACTGGCTCTGAGCTCTGTGTGGACAACAGACAATGTTCTGCATCATCCATGTTGCTCCTGCTCTGGGATCAGATCTCCTGCAGTGAGAAGAAGCTGATCTCACATTAACACTGTGTCCAGGTTTAGATAAACCTTAGAGTGAATAATGCATCATGTCCAGAGTTTGTCTTCCTCTGTGTTTGGATTGGTCAGCAGGTGACACACACATTGTTTTAAACAAGGCTCCAGTCCTGAGCCTCTGGTCCCACTGGTGGACTCCAGGGTCAGGAACATCCCCATCACCCAGACCAGCCCCCTTAATGGGATTGTTCAGCTCAGTCATAACATTGTCAGAGGCAGTGGTGCTGACAGGATCCACCTGTGTCTGAGAGCTGCTGTCAGCTTATTGGGAGTCACTGGAGACACCAGGGACCTGCTGACCTGAGTGGACTTCACACACTGAGGACGTGGACCTGGGTAAATCCTGGTCTAGCTCCATGCTGGGTGCATCCCACCTGAGACGGGTTGTTTTTGTGGTTTTTACCCAACACTTTGTTATGTTTCCTCCTTCATCAGTTGGATGAAGTCAGCAGTATTGAGCAGGTCTGTGTTAAACAGCCCAGTGTGTTTCACTGTGTCACTTCCAGGAGTTACAGTTAAACTGTCGTCATGTTGTGAGTGTTGCAGGATCTGTTACGTTGCCTCCAGTGTTTCCTGTAAACAAGCCACGTCTGGTCTGATCAGGTCGACCATGTCCAGTCCAAACAGCGGCCTGCTGACCTCATCAGTTTGTAGTCAGGGCCGAGACAAAAGAGCTGTTTACCACTGCAGAACGTCCACAAAGGAGGACGGACATGTCCCCCGTCAGCCACACGGGCTGGATGTTGTTTCAGTTGGTTGTGAAGAGGCTGACGCAGTGTGACATATGAAGGTGTTGGTTTGAGGAGCTGTGGATGCAGAGCTTCTGTTTGCTGACTCACACATCTCCTCGTGTTAACATGTGAGTCTTCAGATGAAGACCTCGGTCCACTGATGTCTCGGTGGCAGCAGAACCAGGAGGAGCTGTCTCCTCCCGGCCTGATGATAACCTACAGGGACAGGTTTGCCCTATTCTTGTTTTTCCTGTCGTCACTGAACCGCCAGTGTAGAGACTTCTTCCTCCCTCCTCACCAGACTTTTTCCTTTGACCCATATTTGTCAGTATGAGACGTATACAACTGGCTGCCCTTCATCATCACAGAGGAGTCTGCATCCCTCCCACACAGCCAGAGCAGACTGGTCAGAGAACAGATACAAGTCTCTTTCAGACGAGTGCTTGAGTAAAAGCACCGGCTTAAATCTGCAAAACGGAAATAAAAGCTGGCTCTGAGCTGTAATGCTCCAGTGGCAGAATTAAATCAAAGTGCTGGTAATCCCCACAACAGTCAGACTGTGCCACAGACAGACCACAACACAGTGTTAGCACCGTCTCCTGTCTTATCCCCATGTTTGTCCCTGCACAGTGACCACACCTGTCCTGTCCTGCAGCCACGTCCTCCTGCATCATCCCATCACTGAGTGTCCTGCATGTGGATCATCTGTGGCTGCATCTTAAACACCAGTCAAACTTACTGGTTCTTCCACAGCTCATCAAAACATTTCCTTTCCAGTTCAGGGTTTCCTGACAGGACTACAGCTGTGTGAGCTCCTCAGGTGCTCGGGTGGTGTCGATCATCCACAGATGGTCCAGTGTGTGGTTGTTGGATCCTCTGAGTGATGGACAGACGCCTGCTGCAGTGTGGGTGGATCAGACGTGTTGGGTGCAGGTTCAGATGCAGACCAGCTTCATGTCTGAATCATGTGGTAAAGACTCTGTAGCTGAGCTTCACTCTCTTGTGGTCCAGCTTAAGCTGCCGTCTAATTACAGAATATTTGTGTTGTGATTAACGAGTGCAGCCCATCTGTTGTTTGGGATCATGAGACTTAATGTCTGATGTGGAATATTTATTGTCACCACTACAGAAGATTAAAGGATATTTTGGTCCTTCCTGTCTTGATGCCCCGCCCCCACAGTCCGTACCTGTAGCTCAGGGCCTGATGACACCATGAGCATCTGTCTGGTCCAATGGGCTGTTGGATTGATTTTGATGTTGTCCCGTTAGCGTCCCCCTGTCCTCTTTGTTTACCTTCATCGCTGCCGTCTTCCTGCTCTGTCCCTGTGACCACAGGAAGACTTCATTCAGGGAATTAAAGCCCGACCAGCATATGGCCATCTGGCGCACATAACTAGATATTTGGGGCTAAAATAGCTTTTGCATGCAGCCTAAGTGCAGGCTAAGCTGCTGCAGCACATCCCACTGTGTGAACGTGTTAAAACTGATCCATTCAGTCCCTGGATTAGTTCTCGCCGCCCGTCATGTGCTGTGGCCTCAGAAAGTAATGTAGCTACTTCCTGTTGGTTCACTGAGGCAGACGCTGTGCAACCTGAAGATGTAAATATTGTATATTGATGGGTGGTGTGAGAATGTTTTGTGCAGTTTCACTGTGTTTGCAGTTTATTTCAATCCATTAATAAAATGTGGAGCGTCAGTGTTTTTGCTGAGGCTCACAGCTCTGGTGCTGAATGTACCTGCCTCTGTTTCTGCTGTAAGTGAATGAAATATTCAGAAGAAGCAGCTTTCAGATCAGCGGATCCTTTATTTGGGATAAATTATGTAACCAGACAGAAAGCGGTGGAGCTCTTACAGAACAAAGTGCTGAGGCTTTCCTCAGCGAGGGCCTCGGCTGCAGAGAGCTTTCATTTTGTCAGCTCCTCGCGCACACGCCGCTGACGTACACGCTTTCTTCAGATTTCCACGCAGGCCGCTCTGCTCATGCGTGCTGCAGTAAAACACTGTGACTGCATCCACAGCGAGGAGTCCACTGAAAGCACTGAGAGCTTTACTTGAAGTGTTTCTCTCTGCAGCCTGGAAGCCCCCAGCTCATACCAAACATAGACCGTCTCCTTTCATTCAGCACTGTTACATCACTCATCCTCCATCCTCCACTTCCCCCTGCTTTGTGCCTCTGACAATCGCTGTGCAGTGATCCGAGGGCACGAGCTGGCGAAACATCAATGGGAACGCTGACCGGGGGAAAGATTTACAAAAGTGTGTTTTTGTTTAGGCAGCAGATCGTTAAATTCAGACGCTCGGTTGGTCCGAGTCCACGCCGTGTGCTTTCACTGGTAATCTGTGAGGATTCAGCTCCATGTTTGCACGCTGAGGCTGATAGTGTCTCTGTGGAGACGCTCTTCATGTAAAGGAGTTACAACTGTTCCCATGTTTCATCAGTAAAACATCAGCAGCACCTCGTCTGAGCACTGGAGGGGTTGATTCTGTAATAGTCACTGGAGCGTGAGGCTGTGTCTCCTCTTCAGCTGGAGAGGGTTTCTCTCAGCGAGCTGCTGGAGATGCTGGTATCACAGGAGGCTCCAGAAATAGCAGCGTGATAGAGTCCTACATGGAGACACCTCAACATGGACGAGGTGCTGAGTGAACAGGAACCAGTGTCAGACCAGACACTCCCAGCTCATGTTCTCACATCCATGTGATGTGTTTCTGTCATGGTCAGCTGATTGGTCCTGACGTGTAATCTGCATTATAGTATAAATACATCACAGATCCACAACAAACCAACCACACTGTCTATAGGATGAAGCTGACAGGACTCCAGGAGTCTGGTATCTGAACATGTTGGTTGTTTGGAGCAGGAAGTGACCATATTTGGATATGAATGGAGGAGTGAGGAGGCGGGTCTGACCCTTGAACCTGAGGACACTGTCCAATGAGGATGAGACTGGAGTTGAGGACTGGTTACCTTGGAGACCATTTCTGAGTTGAATCAGTTTTCTTTTCAGAGCAGCTGCTTCGTCCACGTCTCTAAACTGTCTCTGCTTTAATATCAATGAATGAAGTCTGTAAATAAATTGGTCCACCGGGGACGCTCCTCTGGACAAACTCACCTCCACTCCTCTGTACCGACTCCACAGCTGCTCAGTCTTTACAGTCCCACTTCTCTGAGAGGTGAACACCTTCAGATGTCAGTGTAATATAAACTGCATATGCTGTCAGCTCAGCAGTCTCCACACAGACGGATCATTGGACCAAAAACCAAACCCTCAGCAGTGAGTGGCTGAAGCCAGAAGTGCTGACTCATCAGGAGCCTGTGAGGAGATATAAAGGATGATTTACTGTGTCTCTGACATTAATCAGCCTCTCACCGTCGGTCTGGTTTCCTCACATGTTCTGGTAAAATTACTGTGTTTGATCTAAACAGTTCAACTTGTACACAACAGAAACGTGTTGGTCACTTTTCCACCTTCCTCTGTTTTAGTCACATGACCAGAGAGAGGATGGACGGAGCGGCCCAGATAAGATAATATTTAACCCTCATATTACCTCCAACCACACGACTCTTATCTCAAAGCAAACATTTGACCACAGCTGTTTGATAAGTGGTTTTGTTTGTGCAGCAAAGATAAAAGTGAACAGCTTCCAGCAGCTTCAGCAGGAGACACCAACGCTGCTTTGTATCCAGGATTCAGCAGGAAACAGGATTCAAGACTCAAATGAAGCATCGCTGAAGTGACTTCCTGCTGGAAGAGACAGATTTAATTTCCAGTCTCCATGTGGTCCTGATGCCACCAGGAGTAAAACTCAGGGACAGAGGTTCAGCTGCAACCTGTTATCTTTAGTTTACTGACCTCTTTCATCCTCAGGCTCAGTCTGACTGCAGCAACTTCAACCTCCAAAAAATGATGATATGCAAACTTGTTATTGAAGTTTAGGCTTCAAGTTCAGTTACTAGTGAAAAACTCCAATCCCCATAAAAACTTAAAAAATGTGAATTCAAGATCTTTTTGGTGATTTCAATAATTTCTACCTCCATGTTTTATTATTTATAGTCAGGTGCTACACAGGTTAAATGTTGTGTTTACCCATACACCCCCAGTAGTTACACAAACATCAAATATTAAATATAAAACTGATGTTCAGTATTTATTTAGAGACATTAAAGATTAAATGGGGACAGATTGACCCCCAGGATTAAAGCAGAGTTAAAATAAAGTCTGAACCTGTGTCTGTGGTTCCTAGTTCAGGATCAGACGATGGTGAACATGTGAAGCATCCTGGAGGACTGGGTCAGCTGTCAGTTCAGGTGTTTGGTCCTTTCTCCATCAGACATGTTGCTTGTTCTTCAGCCTCCTCTTCCTCCTGGTGTTCCTGCTGAGTCCCAGTACACGTCCTGTTTCATCTGAGAGGTGGACCTGGTGTTGATCTGAGGTCCTGCTTCAGTGCTGAGGGACTCGGACTCTCTGATGGTTCAGATGGATCGGTGCTGGTCCTGGAGCTGTGCGGTGCTCGGACACCTGCTGGACACCGCCCGTCAATAACTGTGATATTATGGGATGTTACTCTGACCACTGCACCGCCTCAGTCTCACATCATTGGTCGTCTCGCTGGTTAGATCTGAGCTGAGTGAAGGGAGCAGTTTGAAATCTAAGAATCAGTGAAATCATCAGTTCACTGGTGTCACACATCTGTGTAACATCTCTGCTGAGGACCATCTGTCAGTGTTTTTTATCAAACTTCATCACAGACTGTTGAAGGATGGATGAAGCTAATGAGACGTCACATGCACGGCTGTGTCCCTCATGTGTGTTTGAGTATGAAACTGTCCAACAGAGCATATAATATAATGTTAGATATTTCTACTGTGACTAAACTGAAAACTCACCCAGAGTAAAATGTTGTGTTGTGGAGCGGTGTGATGCTGAAGCAGCACAGGAACCCAGAGGTGTTTCCCCCATGGGCTCTTATCAGCTGGGACACACAGGAGATGTCTGTGTTATCTGCAGAAATATTGAGCTGCAGACGTGGCTGTGGATCCCCCACCCACCACCCACCTTCTCCACGGCTTGATAACACTGTTTTGTTTGGTCCTGTTTGGCAGAGAGGCGAGCTCGATCCCACCCGAGGGTCTTTGTGAGAGTGTTGCAGTGACGAGCCAGAATGGAGGATTAATGCGTCTTTTAAAGGACGTCTTCAAGCCCCGGCTCTGATGTGTGTGTCGGTGTGTGTCGGTGTGTGTCGGTGTGTGTGGACTGCTCTGTGAATAACACAGCACACACATCTCATCCATCCTCAACCAGCTGAGTTATCCTTCACCTGTTGTTTGCCAGATCCTGTCTCTATAATTAGTGTCTGACTGCAGCACCTGGTCCGTCACTGGAGCCGGTGTCTGGGTGGCAGAGCCGCTGGCACTGGGCAGGAGCACGGGGACCAGCTGGCACCGGGCCACAGCAGATGGACATGAGTTCCAGTTACAGCACCACACAGAGACAGCACCTCTGTCCTGCGACCCGGGGTGACCCCCCAGAGCCTGCAGCCTTTCCAGGGACATGTGAATCAGAGTCTGCAGAGAGAGACCCCCCCCACTGGTGACTCAGCCTCACAATGAGACGAGCTGGGTCCATGCACCACCTCCACGGTTTAACATTTCATTACTCGTAGTTTCACCGTTGTTGTTCTTATCGGAGGTTTACGCTGCGATGACGTGGACGTGGAGATGCTGCTTGTCCTTGTTCATGTTGCTTTCATTCTTCTTCTTTCATTTGGTGATGTCCTCATTAAATATGCATTGTTGTGACTTCCTGGATGATCCTCCACTGGAGTCTCAGCTGGTTTCTCTCAGCTGATCAGGTTCATGAGGAGCATGCAGTCAGGGCAGAAACACTGTGACCACATCTCCTCATGGATCCACTGATGACACAGAGGTGCTGATGATCTGAAATCCACAACATCTCATTATTATCAGTCACATTTTAGATGGAGAGAGTTGGATGTAAGAATGAAACCACAGTGTGTGTACTCCATCACACACAGACCCCCCACTGTGTGTAACACCACAGTTTCTCTGCTCTTGAACTTGATGAGTCTTTGTGAATCATACTTGCCGAGCAGGGAGTGTCAGCGAGCGTCTGATTGGACGATCGCTGAGCGTTGGCTTCGTCTGTCTTCCTCAGACTGATCAGTGTAATGCAGCAGCACTGGTGGGAAAAGTGGGTCAGGAGGAAGTTGAACAAACTTGGCTTCAGAGTTGTTGACTCACTGGAGAGGGAAGGTTTCTGGACTGTGAGGAGTCGCTCAGGAGGTGTGGAGGTCAGGGCTTTGGTTTTATCTGTCCCCAGACCTGAGACGTGTCCTCTGGGGTCCTCTGGGTGAACACAGTGGACTCCTCCCACTGGAAAGTCCAGTGTCCAGTCAAACCAAAGGTGTTTAACTTAGTGATTAATATTAAACCAGAGACTGTTTATAGAAGTGAATGAAGCACCTGGGGATAAAAATGAAGTCAGTGCAGAAGTGTAAAAAAGTGCAACACTACCAGGCTCCAAAAAACTCTGACTCCAACTGACTTCAATTCAAAAATAGTCCTGGTCTTCAGTGAGACCAGCTCTGAACTCCAGTCTCATCCTCATTGGACAGTGTCCTCAGGTCTGACTCCTCCTTCATATCCAAATATGGTCACTTCCTGCTCCAAACAGCCAACATGGCCACGTTCAGATACTAAACTCCTGGATCAGGAGGAGAGTCACAAACCAACAGGTGACATCATGTCAGCTTCATCCATCTGTAAACAGTGTGAGTGTTAATCAGGTGACAGGAGGTGACAGGAGGTTTTAATGTGTGACATGTTGAAACAGAGATGACTGAAGATGTTTTATTACAACATGACTTGTCAAACATCTGCTGTGTCATCTTCCATAAAACCTCAGAGGATATGATGCAGCAGCTCTGCTCATTCTCAGCATCATTTACACACAGTTAGAAATGTTGTGGTGATGACAGGAGCTCAACATGATGCTTCTTGTGTCTCTGTCCTGCAAGTTAGACTCAGACTGAGCTGTGTCATCAAGGTGTGTGTGTGTGTGTGTGTGTGTGTGTGTGTGATCTCCCTCTCATCCTCTCTCTTGTGTTTCTCTCTCCTCAGGCTCTGCAGCCTCACCCTGAAGAAGCTGGTGGTCCTCAAAGAGCTGGATAAAGAGCTGAACTCCCTGTCCATCGCTGTCAAGATACAGGTGGGTGGAGTAATCTCCTGAGTGTGATTGGAAGAACAGGCTCAGGTGCGAGACATTTGATAGCGTCGTGGAGTCTCTGCTTCACTGGCTCCTTTCTCTGCTTCACACCGTTGAAGGTAATCACAGGCTGGGTGGTGATAAGATGCTGCTAATCCCCCCGCCTGATAAAACCTCCTCAGCTGCTCGGAGGGAGGCTGCGGTGACTCACATCCACTCAGACCAGCATCACCGTGTAAACAGCAGCATTAAGACCACCGTGCATCTCACACTGACTGATGGTGTCTTGTTCAACATTTACCAGAGTGGTTACATTATACAAAGTAGAAATGTCCAGTTCAGCAGCTTCTGGGTGAATTCTTTTATTTTGCACTTTATTAAACACTGAATGGAAACAGTCAAACATGTGAAAAGCTTTTTACATTTGGTTGTAGTTGGAAGGTGTGTTCATCAGAAGATGTCCACCCTGAGACATGTTGATATAGACCAGACAGTGTTGAGTACAACAGTCCAACTGGGTCACATCCACTCAGTGTAGTCAGTCCAGTATTTACTGAGGACACTCCTCAGATTCATACCTAAAACCAACCAATCACATCTCTCTGTTGTGTTTTTGGTGCCTCCTCTTTGATGACATCATCTTGTTGATGCCTTTCTGTCCAACAGCAAACATGGAAAGTTATAATCAACAATAACACCACCATCAGCAACAAGAAGCTGTGTTACAGAGGCTCATAGACCAGACCCATCTGTAGTGGCACAGTGTTGGAGACACACACACACACACACACACACACACACACACACACGCTGCCTTGATGTGGTTGTGTAGAAAAAATTCTCAAAGGAAAAAGTTCATCAAACTTGCATCACTGTCATTATCCAGAGGAGAGAGAGGAGGAGGAGGAGGGGAGGAGCGAGGAAGAGGAGGAGAGAGGAGGAGGAGACGAAGAGGAGAAGTGAGGAGGGGAGGAGAGAGGAAGAGGAGGAAGAGGAGAGGAAGACTAGTGGTTCAACAACCTGTAAATCTCACATTTAAATGCATTTAATTAAACCCCCTCATTACATCAGATGAATGGAAGAGGAGCTGAAGAGGAGGGAGGGACTCCTCCTCCTCCTCCTCCTCCTCCTCCTCCTCCTCCACACACAGAGCACCACCCACAGCGTCACCAGGTTTGCTGTGAGCTCTGTTAAAACACTGAGTGTCAGTGTAAAGGACTGAAGGATCTTCTCCAGCTGTTGGACTCAGCTGAGTGCCAGTGTCCTCCCTGTGGACAGAGTTTTGTAACCGCTCCACACAGATGTCCACAGATGTGCCGAGCCTCAGACAAATGTTCACATGTGTTGAACTTTGACCCGTGTTGTGTCACATGATTCTGGGTGCAGCCAATCACTGTGGACTAAACTGTGGTCCTGGACTTCCTGAAGAGAAGGATCAATAAAAACCTGGCCTGTCAGGTCAAAGATCTCCACCTGGTACCGTGTTAGCATGGAGCTACCAGGTCTGCTTGGAGACTGTTCCAGTAACAATGTACTGCTAGAGACATTAGCATTGTAGCTAATGTTGTGCTGTGTGGTCACAGCCTGTTTACAGATGGATGATGCTAACATGATGTCACCTGTTGTTTGTGGACTCTGATCCTGATCCAGGACTGTGGTATCTTTATTTGAGCCCCTCTTGCATCTGTGTGTGGTCCTGGTGGATCCATGGTGGTGAATACTCCACCTGTTACTGTCATCAGTGTGTCTTCACTGGTCTGACCATCAACCACTTCCTGTACCTGGTTGTGCTGCCGACCACACAGCAGGTGCTTCAAACACTCCAGTTTCCAGTCAGCCTCAGTTTGTGATTCTCACTCCTCAGTAATCGACCGCTCTCCTTCCAACGCCGCGTCCTCATCATGAAGCTTTATGCAAAACTGGACCATTCTATTTAAAGACAAACAAATCATGGTCCCTTCACCGTCACCCCGAAGGAGAAAGCAACCAACCAAGTGTGGATTTATCTGAGAGCTACGCTGTCTGCAGAGCGTGAAATCTCCACGTTGCTGCTGAGCCGCCCCGAGGACAGCGAGCGACGCTCCGCTCGCCACGGCCCGGAACTGGAGCATTAAATGCAATTTCCAGCAGGTTTTGTTCAGGAGAACAGAGACATCAAGGAGGAGGAGGAGGAGGAGGAGGAAGAGGAAGAGGAGGAGGAAGAGGAAGAGGAGGAGGAAGAGGAGGGGGAGGAGGAAGAGGAGGGGGAGGAAGATTCTGTTTTCAGACGGTGAATGACAAAGCTTCATTACTACATGTCATTGGTTGTCAGTTCAGTGGTCGTCTCTCTCAGGGCCTCATCAGGTTAAGTGGTCTGCCACACACACACACACACACACACACACACACACACACACACACACAGTACTGGCTAACCTTTTGGATGTTCTCCCAGAGCTGCAGCAGCAGGGATGATGAGGCTGCAGCTCAGCGTTCCCTCGGTGATGGTCTCCGGTCTCTCACCCTGGAGACTCCGGGTCCCGGGTCACTTCAAATCGCTGAGTCCTGTTCAGACCGGCCCCTGCTACACTGTGTGTGTTCGGTTTTAACGCGGCGTGCTGCGCGTGCATGTGGTGATCGTGCGTTTTGCGCCCCGTCTTTTCTGTGTGCTGCTCCCTGAGGTTGTATCCAAACATGAATGTCAGCTGGATTATGGGAGGAGAGGCGTGCAGTTCTCATTTCAGTGCAAGCTGCTGTCCAAAGCACTTCATCTGCACTACTCTCAGATATGATCCAATTATGAGACGGTGCGTGTCGCTGTGTGTTGGGTGACGTCCTGGTTAATGCAGTGGAACGCTGAGCTCTGGTCCTGACCGCCGTCACTGCCTCCAACAGTTCAGAGGATCCAACATGTCTAACACGGTAACCTTGGGGAGAAGTGTGGAGTGGGAGCAGTTTTCCCACAGAGCTCGGTGGAGGGACGGTAACATCCCCCATGTGGCCCCAGAGAGACAGTGGAGACAGAGGGGGGGCAGAGGACATTCAGTACAAGCTTTCCCTGCCAAGGCTCTGTATTGTTAATGCATGTCATGCAGTTTCAGAGTGCTCGCCTTTTGTGCCTTGATTCATTGTGAGCATGAGAGAGGAGTGCACACAAGGCCTCTTTGTGGAGCTGAAGCTGGTGACAAGGTCGGACTCAGAGATTTATCCTGGTTTTTCTTTATGTACAAAACAAGAGCTGCAGCTTCTGTCGAGGCTCCGTCAGCGATTCCTCTGCAGCACATCGAGCTGTGAGCTTCAACAGAAAAACTCTTATTACAACTGAATCATTGCAAGTGTCAGCAACACTAAATA
>OOFC01016955.1:0-15199 GCA_900323345.1 Pseudochromis fuscus
GACTTCCACCAAAGATATTACTAGTATTAGTCTTGTGTTTATTTATATCAATATTAGCTCCACAGCGTCGTGGCTGTTTAAAGATGTCTGTTGCATGTTTCTAGCTTCATTTGTTTTTTTATGATGCAAGTTTCAAAGATGAATTTTTTCATATTCTGGATCATATTATCTGAAATTATTCCTTTATCCAGATCAATCTTTGATATATTGTAGACCATGTTAGAAACTTGTCCTGTATTGTTTTTCAAAGTGTCTTGACCATTTTTGGTGGAGTCATCTGCAGAAATGTCACATATGGTCCTATCTCCCAATGTTAAAGAATCCTTCAAAACATTCCTGGATCCAGACGGTGATCCGGATCACTTCCAAAATCTGATCATTTGTTCCTGATCCCCATCTGGACAATCCCTGAAAATTTCATCAAAATCCCTCTGTAACTTTTAGAGTTATTTAGGAAACCAACAGACAGACAAAACATCACCTCCTTGGTGGAGGTAATAAATTGTATGAGAGAGCAGAATAAACATGAAAGAATTGTAGTAACCACATGTACATCAGTCCAGCTGGATCTGGCCTCGGTAGGTCCGTGGTCTCCTCCCTCCCCCCAGTGACTGTAGGAGAAGTGAAATCTAAGCCAAGAATGTGAACGTTAACAGGACTTCCACATTGTGTTGGGATCATAATGAAACAAGCATTTGAAACAGCCGCCATTAATGAGATGGCAGCGTGATGAATAATACAAGTCACTCCCTTTGTCTGTACTTTTGGTTTCTGATCGATTTCAAAGGTTATCCCGCATCAGAGGGTAAACGCCACTGACCCTCCTCATCACAGTGAGTGAAGCAGTTTCTAATAACCAATTCAATTATTAACACTTCAGCCCTTTCTGTGCTGTACATCATCCCTCTGTTCCCCAGCCCTGCCTGCTCAATCACAGGGGTTATAGCAGTGAGCAGGGCACAGATAAGGGAACATGGGAAAATGATGGATGCCAGATGGAGTCATTTAGGCCTCTTCCTTTCTGTTTCATTGTCTGGCTTACTCACACAGTAATTGTCTCTCTGCCCTTGCAGCCCATGTACTTCAGCTGCCCCTCTCTCCTCGCTGCCCTCCTTGGAGCTACAATAATCAGCAGTGAAAAGCCACAGGCTGAAATTCCTGCCTATTGAAGTGTTAGATGAATAGATGTATCCTCTGCCAGCACCTATAATTACCTCCAAGTCATTGAGGCTCTTATCCGAAATGGTCCATGACGCTGCTGTAATATTGATGTTAAAAGCCATTAGGGTATATATGGTAACTGCAATAACTGAGATAATGATGGTGACATCCAGGCCTGCAGAATGGATTATACTTCCATCCTCAGTGAAATACTTTGATGTGACTTTATGCTGATATCTTCCTGTACCTGTTTACTTCCTGTTTCCTGCTGCACAGCGTCCCCAGTATTTTTGTCTGAAGTGATGATCAGAGGTTTCAGTCCCAACAACAGCTCATCTTCAGACTGTGTTTAGCCTTTGGAGCAGTGGCTCTGAAACAGCTCGCTCCTGTAAAATCTGTGGACTTTTATTTTAAATTATTCCACTAGAAGCATTATTTTATCCTCCACTTAACACATGAATGATTTATTTGCGGGAAATCACGCCCCAAGTAATCTGCGCATGCAAGATTTGCTTTTGGTTGCCAGATTGTGTTGAAGTGCGTCAGGATGGTACAGTATGTACAGCCACACTGCTCGCATACAAACAAACCTTTGACCTTTACTCCACCTAATCTGCAGTCATATGCCATATTGCAGTTCCACTGGCTAGCACGCACAACAATGTAAAAGCACGGACATGCTAATGCACGTTGGCCTACATTGAAATCTGTTCACATTTTGCTGAATTGAATGTTTATGAACCACATGGCGTGTTTAAGATGCTTCTCATCGTCCTCGTTTTACAGGAAGTCTTTGAAATCCTGGAGACAATGGAGAGTTTTTAACTTTTGCACTGAAAAGATTTTATATTACACCTGCACAAAGTTTCCTGGTTGAATATTCTGACATCTGCTGCCAAAATGCTAACCTTACAGTTCCCACTCAGTAGCACCTTCCCCTCTTCTTAAATACCACTGTCTGTCAGATTTTAGCCTCCTGGTTTCTAACAGGCTTTAATAAAAATTTCAAGACTGATGAAAGGTTGATGGGGTCATTATTCCAGAGCCACAGAATAAAATTTATCACTTCCACCAAGAAACTCATGTTTTCACCAGTGACAGGCACAGGGTATCCTGAAGTCCTAAAGTCGTATCTACAGCCCAGAAGATTTCTATCTCTGGTGAATATTCGAACATAGTGTTGTAGCCAAGACCCTACCAACCGAGATCAAGACGTTATCCAGACGACAGAGTAGCAAGACCAAGACAAGACCAAGACTGTATATATCAGAGAAAAATCACACCACCACAGAACCAAATGACCAGAATCATTTTTTATTTAAATTTGCTTTTACATAAATGCAGCAGCAACAAAAACTGATTTTCCCAGTGTCTCCAGTCGTCTTCATCCACTCTCTGTGTACAGGGGACATGTCAGTCTGGGTGTCACAAAGACCACATGACACCAGGAAGGCAGCAGCTACATTATACTTTCTCACTCATCACAGTACTGCTGGTCTGGTCTGGTCGGGACCGGTCTTGATGAAAAAACCCAAGTCCACCCTGTCCGAGACTGAGACTGGGACCCTTAAAAAGTGGTCTCAGGACTGGACTGGACTGGACTACAACTGTATTCTAACAAGAGCAAAAACAGGCAAAGACATAACCTCTTCAGCAGAGGTAAACTCCTAATGTTGCTATTTCACCACCAGAGGGCAGCAGTGGTGGTGCTCTCTCAGTGCTTCCTCTGTGACCTTGTGATGAGTACTCTGGTCTCCATCAGTGAAGATCCCTTTAAAGAAAGAACCTGCAGTAAACACTGATCTACACGTACATTTCTAATATATAATAACTTGTCAGCTCTTGCTTTATCTACATGTAGATGACTTGAACATAGAGCCGATAGCAAACAGTACAAACACCAATAAACTGTTAAAATATCGTTGGGGTGAGTTAATAACTTGTGTTGCTCCTCAGGTCCTGTCTCTGGGCGCAGACGTGCTGCCTGAGTACAAACTTCAGACTCCACGTATAGACAAGTTCACCATCCTTCACTACAGCCCCTTCAAAGCAGTGTGGGACTGGCTGATCCTGCTGCTGGTCATCTACACGGCCATCTTCACCCCCTACTCCGCCGCCTTCCTCCTCAACGACATCGAGGAGCAGAGGAGGCGGGAGTGCGGCTACTCCTGCTCGCCGCTCAACGTGGTGGACCTCATAGTGGACATCATGTTTATTGTGGACATCCTCATAAACTTTAGGACCACGTACGTCAACACCAACGAGGAAGTGGTCAGCCACCCGGCTAAGATCGCCATCCACTACTTTAAAGGCTGGTTCCTCATAGACATGGTGGCTGCGATCCCGTTTGACCTGCTCATCTTTGGCTCAGGATCAGATGAGGTGAGTGATGGAGGGCGGGGGTGGGGGTCATTACTTATTAATCAATATTGTCAACAAGCCAGAATCAGGAGCAATGATACCGATTCACAGTGAGGCTGTTAGAACGACAATCAGCAAATCAATCAGCCGGTCCTCAACAAGGAAGGTTCACTGAACACAGACTCAGTTACACCTTAGACCAGTGGTCCCCAACCTTTTTTGCACCACAGACCGGTTTGATGTCGGCATTATTTTCACGGACCGGCCTTCAAGGTGTGGCAGATAAATACAGCTTCAATAAAATAACACGACCGGATTAAAAACAAACAAACAAACAAATGTCTCCCCTTTGTGAAGAAGCTCTCCAAAGATGTTTGTTTTTTTACTCATTTTCGCTAGTTGGACTTATTTGTTTGGCTAACGTGTCTGATCACGTGACCAAGACAAGCGCATTGACGTGTGAAGAGATACCGACTAAAGTTAAGTCGGAGAGAATCCGGTCGTTTTTCAAAATAAAACGTCTTTCAGACTATAACGATCAATACAACAGAATTTATGTAAATCATTGATTCTTTCTGCGTGGCCTGGTAACAAATGTCTCACGGACCGGTACCAGGCCCCGGCCCGGTGGTTGGGGACCACTGATCTAGAGCACGTCAGAGAACCAACTACTGTATTTACTCAAATATAATATTATTCAAAGCTAAGTTTCTAAAAATACTGTGGACTGTGGTCAATATGAACAAGTAAACCACAAATACCAGCTCAGCGAAAACAGGGATGGATAAATTCAACCCCGTGTGCCTGTCAGTATTTTACAATAAAGGCCAGGCTTTTATTTTGAAATGGTTAAAAGACAGACTTCGTACTAAAATATAACTGATTAGACTTATTGAGGCCTGCCTTCATTACAAGTCAACCTCTAATGACCAGTTGTCTTCTACAGTTTTGGTAAATTAAGGCCCCGCCCAAGTCCACAAACCCGCCATGTTTGAAATTGTTTTGTAAGACCAGAATGTTATATTATCTCTTTACAAATTATTATTTACAGAAACTCAAAATGATTAAATTAAAGTTAGTTAGCTTTAAATTCCTTTGAGCAGAATTTTGAACAAAAATGCTAACTCTAGCATGCTAACATACCCACAAAGACAATTAAATATCAACATTTTCACTGTGCTGTTTCAGGTGTTAGCATGCTAGCATTTGCTAATTAGCACTAAACACAAAGCACAGTAGAGGATGTGGGGATTAATTTTTGTTTATTTGTTTCCAAGTAGAATTTGACTTGGTGATGTTCGGAGATAAAAAGTGTTTGAGATGTGAGCTTTACTGCAGGAACATGAATGTGGATCTCTAAAGTTTGCAGGGGCCATCCCGTCAGAATAAAATGTTATTATACAGTAAATCATCTGATAGTTTTTGGATGTTTCAGTGTTGACGTAGACAGATCATTAGCATCCAAAGAGCTAAAGAATAAATGAAAGAGACTCCACAAAGAACTGAATTTGTATTTTCCACAACATCCTCTGTGATAATTTATTATTAATTTCCACTAATTATTTCCTGTGGGACAGACAGTGAACCACACAGATACAGAGCAGGGTGCAGCACAGCCATTTGTTCTCTGTCACATTACAGCAAAGAGCCTTTTTCTTTGAGCATCTCTCTCGTGTTCGGGGCAAGTTCCAGTTTGTCCATTCACAGCAGAAGAGAGCAAAGCTTTTACGTCTGGTGTTTACACTGCAGAGGATCCTCCCTCCCTGGTTACCCTCGTGTCGTGATGTGCGGCCGCTCATGTTTTGAACCATTTTCTCCGACGCTTCGCCTCCTAAACCGTCCTGACGCCCGGCTGTCACATCTGCTTCCCTCCGCTCTCTTTTCATCAGAGCGCAGCCTGCAAAGCTGCGGGCAATTCAAACCAGTTAAAAGGTCTCAGCCTCCCTCACCACTCTGCCGGAGAGAAACAGTTTTGTTCATGTACGCCTGAAAGAGATGGCTCTGCAAGTTATCTAATGCTCCCAGAGCAGTTTGGAGGGTGAGATAGCAAGTGAGCAGCAGAGGAAAGCAAGACACTTCAGACCAGGCAGTATCACGCAGCTGCATTTTTACCTGCAGATTTTACTGTTTAATACAGTCAGTACACTCAGAACCATGTGAAACCAAGTAACAGTTATTGAACTTACTTGTTTCAGGAAGGTTCTGGGTTTGAATCCCGTGTCGGATCTTTCTGTGTGAAGTTTGCATGTCCTCCCTGTGCATGGAGGGATTTCTCTGGGCGGTTGTGGCTCAGGTGGTAGAGCCTATGAATCGTAAGGTTGTGGGTTTGATCCTCCTGTCCACGTGTCCTTGGGCAAGACACTGAACCGTAAGTTGCTCCCAATGGTGGCTGGCACCTAGAGTGTGTGAATGGGTGAATGAGTTGCCTTGTAAAGTGCCACTGCACACACCAATGGCTACAAGGTGCTAGCCACTATTGGGAGCAACTTAGGGTTCAGTGTCTTGCCCAAGGACACTTTAACACGTGGACAGGAGGAGCCGGGGATCGAACCCACAACGTTACAATTCACAGGCGACCCGCTCTACCAGCTGAGCACAGCCGCCCAAATGGCCAGAGAACAAACGATTACATTATAAGCAAAACCCCCCAAAACTCCCATATCTTGTAACAGCTGAATACTTTAAGATGAAAGTGTTGCTGTTTCACCACAAGAGGGCAACAGTGGTCAGTCTGTAGCATCAGTGCAGCTGGACTGTGCCTCTTGTGTTTCCTAACAAAGGTGTTTCCCAAACAGGGTGTGATGGACTCTCTGATGTTTCAGATGTTGTAACATTTGGTTGTGCGTCCATCAAAGAGGAAGCTTGTTCCTCGGTCCATGTAGCTTTGCTCTGGTCTGTACGGTGCCAGGTGTCCAGGTTCGTCCTCGTCTGTACTCGCGCCTCCTTCTGCTTTGCCAACAACGGTTGAAACCATTGGCTGTGAGTGAGCCTGCCAACTGGATCTGTGTGTGGGTGAACAAAGCTGCTTTGTTAGTAAGGTCATCTTTGATTGGTCGTGGAGGTTGTACGCAGGTTAAACACATCCGGGAGTCAGTTGTGTAGCCATTTGAAAATATTTATTCAGCACATCACAGTGAGTAACAGGAAGTCACAGTTGTTTGATTTGAGCAGGTATCTACAGGTCAGGATCAGAGGGAAGATGATGGTGAAGTAGAACCAGTAGGGGGCAGTAAAACACCACTGCTGCATCTGTGAGCAGGAAGAAGAAGGAGGCAGTAGGTACAAAGTGTTGATGTGATCATCCTATAGATTTACACACTGAGGAGGATGATGACTACAATCTGAAACCAGAGGAAGATGTAGAGGTGTGGTGAGCTGGATCAACAGGTCTGGAAAGTGATCTCAGATTCAAGGTTTAGACCCACCTCCTCACTCCTCCCTTCATCTCCAAATATGGCTACACTCAAATGCTGAACTCATGGCTTCAAAAAGGGGGTGAGGTCACACTTCTATCAACAGTGTGTGCACCCCCAGCAAACACCAGCAGACACAACATTTCCCAGATGGGTGTGTGTGTAGAGATGGACGCCCCGGTGTCGGTCTGCTGGTTTTGCCGAGTCATTATTTCCCATTAGGTGTGTGCTCGTGTGAGGGAGTCGGTGGCTACAGGCCGACAGTGAGTGGCAGGTGGAGGGAAAAGTGCAGACAGCCGAGCGACGATGAGCGTTCCCGTCATCCAGCCGGCTGACGAGCGCCGTGACAGGATGTGTGTTCCCGTTACAACTGGTGTCCAAAGCACACAGCGTCAGGACGGAGGAGAAAACCTGGTATTTTTAGCTCGTCCAATCACCAGCTGGGACTGAAAATAACACATCCATGTACAGTTTTAGCTCCTGTCTTTAAGGTGTGTTATGTGTTATTTTAGCTCTCTGTGCAGAGACGGGGCTATTTTTAGACATAATCTCATGCACCTTTGTTGCCTGGAAACCGTATCCGACAATATGTTAAGTTTTTTTTTTGCTGATTTCATTAGAAACATGGCAGGTTGAAACCTCCAGTGAGAGACTCTCTTTTGATTTGCAGTCAGACTTCAGCTGCAGGCTGGCAGATGAAAAAAGAAATGTAGTGGTGGTGAATTTACCTACAGGAGTCATTTGAACTCATCCATCATTTTCATATCAAAGGCCTGCTGTGGTAAGAGGAGACTATTTGCCTATTATGTCCACATTCACGTGAGTATAGTCTTGGGAAAATTACATCTACTCCAGGATTGCAGTGTTATTTTCCTGCTGATTTTACTCGGAGTGGATTTTTTAAGAGTCTCTTTGGTAATGATCATAAACCCTGTACTTCCACCAGCTTATTTATTGTCAGTGAAGCTCTTCCACAGTGTTGATCGTGCCAATAATCACTATTGATCGAGTCCTGTCCTTGGGAGAAAGAGACAAATATTAAATGAACCTCCTGAGCTCACAGTGAACCACATGAGCACATTTTTGTAGCAGATGTTGTGTTTGCCAATTAAACCACCAGGCTTGTTTCATTGTTTGTCTTTCACATTCAGACTGAGTGTTAAACCAACACTGTTTTGTCTTCGGTGAAAAGCAGAATGTACAGAAATGCACTCAGCTCTATTATGGTGTAAACCTGCAGCATGGGCTGCACTGCACAGAGGAGAGGAGAGGAGGCAGGTCCATTGTAACAGGCAGCCCCCTCAATCTCACTGCTGCCCTGCTGGCTGTGTGCACACACTCACAACACACACTTTCAGATTGTTGTGCAATTGTTCACTCAGACAATAATATACTTGTGCATTACATGTTGTTGCTCTTTCACATTGCATGAATAAGCAGAACTGTCGGCGTGTTGTGTGACGTATGTGTGGAGTATATGGAGGATTATGATCTTCTGACTGTGGTTGAACTGCTGTACTTATAATAACAGTTGATTCATGTAGTGTTTTTTCTAGTGGCTCAAAGCACTTACACACTGTTGTTCATGTGTGACTGCTCCTCTGTGGCTCCTCCCACCACCAAACCATCCAATCAGCTTTCAGACAAGGTAAGGTGGTGAAGCCCAAGGACACACTGACAGTGACTGGGAGGAGCGGGGATCGAACCACCAACCCTTCAGTTAGTAGACGACATATTATGACAACAGACATGGTTTAAAATGGTTTGGTTCATAAAAAAGTCTCACTGTTGTTCATTTGTCAGTAGAGTTAGTTCAGGAGTGTCCAGTCCTGGTCCTCAAGGGCCCCTATCCTGCAGGTTTTAGATGTGTCCCTCTTCCAACACCTGATTCAAATGATCAGGATCGTTATCAGGCTTCTGCAGCTGGATGATGAGCTGGTTGTTTGAATCAGGTGTTGGAAGAGGGAAACATCTAAAACCTGCAGAATAGTGGTCCTCGAGGACCAGGATTGGACACCCCTGAGTTAGTTAGTAGCTACTAAACAGTGAAGCATTGATCGGATAAAGAGTCAGATATTTGGTGGTGGAGACCAAAGTCTGTGTTGAAAAAATGAATGTTTGAAAGTTCAGTCTTCACCTTATGATTTTCATCTACATGTCTCTCATTAAACAAGAGGGTTTTTAATGTCTTCCACACAAACTGTCACCCGGTCCACAACCAAACCCTCCACCCTGCCCCGCCCTCTGAACATCTTCAAACTGAGATAATGTGACAAAGTTATGAATTTTTAAAACAGGTGCCCATTATAAAAGATACAGATCTTCACAGGGATGTAAGGATCATGTCCTCTGATCTTGTCCAAAACAGCTGGAAATTTCTGTTGCCAACAAACCAGCTCCAGAGCAAACACAACCTCTCGGTGGTGGAGACCAAAAACAGCTTAAAGAGTAAATATTAGAAAGATCTGCTCTCTACTTAAACATGAATTTGACGGCATTATATTCACATTCAAAATATTTGTGTAGGCCCACAGTCAGAGGGTTTTATCACTTCCTTGGTTGACTCTTAGTGTTTTAAAGTGGCCAGGCGAGCCAGCAAAGCCGCAGTGGCAGATGGCCAGAAGGATATTTGGCGGATATGTTTTATACAGCTGCTTGCTAATGGGAGCTTTAGCCTCGCTTCTCAGCCCCAAACGCCTCGGACTTACTGTAAGCCCAGATTTTAATCAACATTACACTGTGTGGGCCACATCGTACAGCGTGCGCTGTGTCATCTGGCGCAGGTCACTCCGAGTCAACTGCACTACACCTAAGGCGACGTTCGCTGGATAATTTCGGCCTGATCTGTTTCTGCGTGTGATTCATTCACTGTTGGCCGTGTTGTCAGTGACGGGAAGCGCTGGCTGGATGCGCCGCCGTGAATGATGGCGGTGATTTAGAGGTGAGATTGGGAGGACGGAGGCTCTTTAATGGACCCATCAGAAGCAGCTACAGCAATACTCCTTGCCGTGATGGAGGCTCGGTCGCCCTCATGAATCATTCACCTTAAAAAAATCTCCAGGAATAATCCACATCATGTTTACTCTCACCTGTGCAGGAGGCTGGGACAGTGTGAGGAGGCAGAGCTGCAGCAGGAGGCTGCGGGTAATGATTTCCCCGAGGATATTAGGATAATTGTCAGGCGTGATGGGGAGTGGTACCACCTATTAGCGTTCTCTCTTATTGTGTTTACAGATTGTGCGACACTAATAGATCAGGACTTGTTTGGTGGCTGCTCCCAGTTCCCCTCACGCAGTCAGTGTGTTAATTTAACCAGGATAAGGACATGGAGACTGGAGGATTACAGCACTGTGAATTAAACACAGTGTGTGTACATTGTAATGTATGCAGTCTGTGTGTGTGTGACGCTGGTTTTCTTCCCACCGAGCGGCTCTCAGTTTCCAAGCTGCTGATATTTATGTATTTTTTAAAAGCTAATTTTGCCAAAGTCATATGCAGTTATTGAAAAGTGTTTCATCAGCCAGCAGATGAATCACCAAACATCCCTCTCTCTCTCTAATTGCCAGTCTGTTTGACTGAGCGACAGATCCACACTGACTTTTCTGATTGGTGGAGCCACAGGCGGCCATGTCTCAGCCAGGGAGGCTGTGCTGACACCGAGGGGACGCCGAGACCTTGACAGATCTGTTTGCAGCAGTGATCTGGGAGTGATCCACTGTCTGTCTGTCTGGTCTATGTGCTGTCAGAATAAGATTAAGCTTTCTTAAGCCACATGTGTTTTTGAATCTCTAATCATGAGCTGATCATCCTCACGACCCCGACTCGAACCCTTGACACCGAGAGAAGACAAACAACTTGTTCACTTCAATTGCCGGGAAAAGTCGTCAGCGTCTAGTGACTGACTGGATATGATCCTGGACTTTTACGCTGTGAGGAGCTTATGTTTTTGCCTGCGTTTGTTTTTTGTTTGTCCGTCCATCTGTTCGCAGCATCAGAGAAAATCTACTGAACAGATCTCGAATATTAAGGAACAATTAATACACTTTGGTTGAGATGTTGGTTTTACTTCAAGTGGGTGATTGTTTAACAAGATGCTGTTGCTAGTGCACCACAAGAGGGCAACAGTGTTCAGTCTATACCATCAATAGATCTGATTACAGAGGGCTGTGCTCACGTCTGGCTTTAAAATTGAGTTTTTTCCTCATTTTGTTACATTGTTACAGCAAAATAAAACCAGGTAAAAAAAAATAAAGGAGGACAGTAAGCAAACAGATTTACATTTCAACTTAAGTATATTTTTCTGGTGTATGTACTTTCCTCAAGTATACAACTGTTGTCTCTTTTCATTCCTTCAGTGATAAACCTGCTGTACAGATCAGGGTTTTAAATTCAAAAATAGTTAAAGCTTCAGGCTTTAACTAAAGAATTTGGAGCCTTTTGTCATCAAAGAAACATTTTCCTCCTCTAATCCTCACGTGATTTTATTTTTATGACTGTTTAAGTCTAATCTAATATTTTCACAACTGAAATGTGAGAAAAAAATCCAACATATGAACATCCTCCACCGTGAGCAGAGCAGATACATTAATAAAATATTTCCCATCAGCTCTTCTTACAGTCTGAGCCACGGTGGACATTTCACTATCAACAGGAGGTTTTCTGAATCTCTGCTCACACACACACACACACACACACACTGATGGCCCAATCCAAACCACCACCATAACAACAATAATTAAAGCCTGGGAGATTGATTTGAGCTCGTTTTCAGAAATATAACCTGCGGGCACATGTCACACGGTCTCCTGTGGTGCTGTACATTGACCCGCTGCATCTGATGCCATCACTGATCTGTCCTAATCAGCTCAGAGGTCACGTGAGGCAGAAGGTTGATGACGTTCCTCTAAGTTATGAGCTTGGAGAGACTTGGTTTATCTATTATTATTATAAACCAACAATCTGATCAATCATGGCAGAGATCACAGGATCACATAGGAGCTCTTATAATGGGTGAATGTTTTAGCAGGATCATGTTGATGTTTCACCACTAGAGGGCAGCAGTGTTCAGTCTACAGTATCAGTACAGCTAGATTATGCCTTGGTGGAGGTTTGTGCTCCGTGAGTACTTTCTAGTTTGCAGTAGTTTGACTTTTTGTACATTTTACTAAACATGTCAGGTGTTCAATGCAGGATTTTTCAGTAAAGGATCTTCTACGGTGGAGTAATCAGGTTGTACAGTTTCTAATTGTTTCCTTGTGAAACATGGAAATTTACGTTGAACAAACCACTGAGCTCTGCTGAGTAATGAAGCCACCGTGATACAGAAACCTCTCCAACAGGAAGTGACATTTACAGTTTCCTACTTCATTAAGTTGGCATCAGGACCAGTCCAAAGTTGGGACAGTGCAACAATCAAAGGCTTCAACTCATTGAATCCTGTATGTTGTTCCCTCTTCCCTTGTTTTTCAGACCACCACTCTGATTGGTCTGCTGAAGACCGCCCGCCTCCTGCGGCTGGTACGAGTCGCCCGTAAGCTGGACCGCTATTCAGAGTACGGTGCCGCCGTCCTCATGCTGCTCATGTGCATCTTCGCCCTCATCGCCCATTGGTTGGCCTGTATCTGGTACGCTATCGGCAACGTGGAGAAGCCTTACCTGGAGCACAAGATCGGCTGGCTGGACAACCTGGGGGTGTCCATAGGTACTGGATCCTGGTGGTTCTGTGGTCTGATTGTTTGTGATGCCACATATAGGCTATAATGTATTTTGTTATTATTTATTACAGGGAAGAAGTACAACTACAGCGACCCCAGCTCAGGCCCCTCCATCAAAGACAAATACGTCACAGCGCTCTACTTCACCTTCAGCAGTCTGACCAGTGTGGGCTTCGGGAACGTCTCCCCGAACACCAACTCCGAGAAGATCTTCTCCATCTGTGTCATGCTCATCGGATGTGAGTGACAGCTGAGTCACAGCACGTACCACGTTTTAATCCTGCTATTACTGAAACACTCTGTAATCAGGGTTTGTATGAGGAAGGAAGCTTCTGCACACAGTGGGAATCTATAATCAGACATTTACAGCTTCTTTTCACAAATGCAAACACTAGAAAAAAGCCTGTAGTAATGGGAATCATTAATATTTATGTTAATGAGGGGTTTTATGAAAGGAGGTTATGTTTTTGAATGTGTTGGGTTGTTTGTTTTTTAACAACATTATGGACAAACACAGAAAGTTTTTGGGAGAGTCAGGGTTTTACCCAGAGTGGGGCTGTCGCAGCTCCTCCTGCAGTGAGTCAGGGTGGCTCAATATGTGGTATTACAGCACCATCCACTTTCATTTTTATCTATTTAGCAAATTTGTTGGGAAATTACTAAATTACTGAACTCATTGTAATGTTTCCTCTGAAACTTGTTGCACGTCGCCGGTGATACAGAGTGACTAGCATGAATCAAATTACCGTAGTTCCTCAACTACTCGCCCCAGCGACATAATCCCAGCTGATTCTGAAAGCCAACAAGTGGAGCGTTTCGTGTATATTACATGTATTACAGCAATAATGCAGTGGAATGGAGTAATGCCAAGATGTGCAGCGTTCTGTGCATATTACCTACATTACGGTAGTTCACGCCGCTTGTCACCTTTCAGAATCAGCTGGAATTACATCGCTAGCATCAAGGGTTCAGCACAACTCCCACCACTCGTGAGGTGTGGCGAGGTTGGGTCAGGTGCGGTGGTGATGGTGGGTCACCATGCACCACGGTGGGCTTCTGAGTAAGGAACAAATTAACACATTTTGGCCAAACTCGGAGGATGGGATCCTGTGAGGAAAAAAATGTCTGTTTGTCTTATAACAGGCAAATGTTTTAACGTGATAGTGTTGCTGTTTCACCACAAGAGGGCAACAATGTTCAGTGTAGCATCAGTGCAGCTGGATTGCTGCTTGGCGAAGGTTTCTAGTTTCTTACTTTAAAGGACAGATGTTTCTCACTGCATCAGGTAGGTCCAACCCACAGAGGGACATTTCTTCAACATTTCTGGCAGCAGCTGCAGATGTTGGGTAGGTGGGTGGGTGTTGTAGTGGACACCTCTCCTCAACGTCCACCTCTGTGGCTTGTCCCCCAGCTCTGATGTACGCCAGCATCTTCGGGAACGTGTCGGCCATCATCCAGAGGTTGTACTCGGGTACGGCCCGGTATCACCTCCAGATGCTCCGGGTCAAAGAATTCATCCGCTTCCACCAGATCCCGAACCCCCTGAGGCAGCGGCTGGAGGAGTACTTCCAACACGCCTGGACCTACACCAACGGCATCGACATGAACATGGTACGAGAGGGAGCGTGTGTGCCACTGTGTGACTCCTGTACATGTCCAGGATGTAGCTCATCACATTTACAGTTGTTAAAAGATATAAATCTGTTGTTGTCTTCCTCTGTTGCTTCTTCTCTCCTTTCTGATTTCATTTGTGTGAGTTTTGAGCATCATTTCTGCCCAGTTTCAACGACCCCGTCCTGAAAACATAAAACGCTCTTACCACGTCAACATGAATATGGGCATAGTATAATGTTTTCATCCCGATTATACTGTGCAATGTTCAGTCATAGCCACAAGTGTAATGAAAGCCACAGCTACTGTGTGCGCAGTAACTCTGGTGTTTCCCTCATATTACTGCTCATGGTACTTATATCAGTTTGTCTTTTTCATGTCTGCCTCATATCAAATGGAATGACCCCACCACTCTGGTAAGAGCAGGAGGTACATGTGCTAACACAACTAATGTCTGATCTGTTCTCAGTGGTAGAGCTGCATCTAGCTGTGTACTAGTGGAATGCTATGAGTTTTTATATTCACAGAAAGCAGCAGATACACTGTGTTAAGTTCAGGTTGCAGTAAGCAGTCGTTTCATTTGTGTCCAAACGTGCATGTTTTTAGAGAGCTACTCCCTCAGTGTTCAGCCTGTACATACATGGACACACACAATACTGTAAACAGCTGTTATGATGCCACATCATAGAAGGATTTACAGTATCTCCTGTCGCATGCTGTTACTGAAGACGACACACACAGCACTGAATGTTCCTGCAGGTCCCAGTATTTGTCTATCACTGGTAGACTTGCATGTGGCCTGCTTCGAGGCCCCTCTTTTTGCATGAAATCTGTGTATTCAAACACAACCCCATGATATTCATCTGGTACCAGAGACAGAGTGAATCACGCCTGCGAGAGTGGGCACAGCCTCGCCGGGCGCTGCCAGGTTTCCCTCCC
>OOFC01016957.1:0-18227 GCA_900323345.1 Pseudochromis fuscus
AGTGTCCAATATAAAAGTGTGGAAGCTAGCTGTTAGCATTAGCAGCGTTAGCCACGGTTTTGGTGCATGCCATCAGCCTGTTATAATTTTTATATTGGACACTGGCTGTTTAGATTGTTATGTTATATTAACGAGGCTTGACAACCGAGCTTCATCGTACATAACGTTTTTATCTCGTCAACACCACAACAACTGTTACCATGACAACCTTCTGTTTATACGCGTCATTACCTACGGTACCGGCAAGTGCAAAAGCCTAATACATCACAGTTAAGTTATCTGAGCAGTTCATGTTCATTTCTGTTAAGGCAAAGAAAGTGAAATCAGCACACAATAATACTTACCCTGCCATACAGGTGCAGTTTGCAGTGTGTATATAGTCCTCCACTTTGTTGATAATGCACCAGAGTAGCTTGACAAGCCTTTGCTAGCCGCCATACTTCCGTTGCCACAATGCGCGTGCACACTTCTTTGTTTACTAACAGTAAATGGGTCTCTAAGGTGTATTCAAGTAGAAGCATGTGTTGTGTTGAAGTGATTTTCAAACTTTAAATGCATGGTGTTCCTGCCCTAAATTCTGTCTAGGAAACAATTTTCATTGTCTAAATCATGGAGAATAATGAGCTCACTTCAGTTTGAATCTGCATAACTGATTTGATCAAAACTATTTTAGACTAAATAAAATTAACAAGGAAAACATGATGATAAGTAGTGAGGAGAAAATATGCAACAGAGCTGAAATTCCTCAAATATTTTCACATTGTAATCAGCTGGTTAGTGTCTTCTAAGCATTTGGGACATAAATAATATTTCTATGCACATTGGCTGCTTCAATATGCAAATTAAATACATTATTTTTGTTCATCAAAGGCAAACTTAATATGCCAGAATTATGTAAAAAAAAAAAAAAAAACTATTTACCAACAGTTTTTGCACTACAGATACTAAATACTGATTAATATAAAAGTCCTGGAGGATGAGACCTTCAGCTTTCCATTTAATAACCTCAGTGCAAAAAAAAGACAAGGGCTCTGATGCACAAAATAACTTTATATGAAAACAGGTGAAAATCAGCAAAGCCTTCATGCTTAAAATTTCTTTCAAATTGCTCCATTTTACATATAAAGTAGGAAAAAACATTCCTGTCTTGTTTATTTTTTTGTCTCTGCTTTTATTTTCTTCTCAAATCCGAGTGTTTTTACTTCAGGCCTCACATTATGAAACCAGCCAGTCAATATGTCATTAGGCAGTACAGCCAGGCGTCATGTCAGTTCAGCCTAAGGTCAGCATGGATATTAACAGTCTTATTTCTCATTCTGTTTTCATTGCTCAGTCACTCATGAAATCCAATAGATGCACTGCACCGCCGACACCAGGCTGCGTAACACACGACCCCCGAAAGTGATGAAGAGGTCGACGCAGATCAACGTCTGTGTACATAAATCTGAAGTGCAAATTTGATCGACGAATGAGATGGTGGAACCTTATCTTGCAGTCTGTATGTTCATGTGTGTGCAGTAGATACTGTATATAAGACCCATGCAGCATTGTAAACCACAAGGATCATGAGAGATCAAGGGGTTAATTGACTGTTAAGCCTCCATGCTGTCAAGATCAAAGACTTTCAAGTCCTATGATCACAATCAGCACCTACTCAGTGCAAGCCGCTGCTAGATCCTCTCTGGCAAGGTCACCGCTGACACAACTTGGGATTTGTTGTCGGGATTTCTTGTGTGTATCTGTGTGTACCTGTGTGTCTCAAAGTGTTAGCTTGTGTGAAACTAAGCTGTCACTCTGTGTAACAGCAGCTCCATCACAGCACAGGACCATGCTTTTTTTTTTTTTTTTTTAATCCTCTATGCTCCTGGTGAAGTCCTATATAAATGTTAACCTGACTTATTGCAGAACAAACATCCAAAGTGTTCGTGTTCATCCATTGCACCATGTGTCAAACAAAGAACTGAAAGTGCGACTGTGTATTAAAATATCATAAAACTTGAGATTATAACCAAAAACATTACTGTGTAAATATCATTTTGTACTTGCAGAGTTTGAGGAAAATCACCAGGTACAACTTTGCAATTATAATTCCTTTCTGCATGTAATTGTGTATTTTATTAATACACTTTGAGCTTCAAGCAGACTGAGGAAGGCTTTATATATCAGTCACACTTACTTACTTTGTAACTGACACCACTAGAGTTGAAGAACAAGGGGTTTTATTTTACAGCGCAGACACCTTGTAACTATAATTCAAACAAGGAAATTCTCAATTTTATAGCTTTGCACTGGAGTAAGAAGCTTTATTTCACACTTTAGTGACTCTTCCTGTTACTGTCAGTGAAAAAATTACATGTGGAACAATGAAACTGGTAAAAACAAATGTATTTAACCATTATTGTTGTGAAAACTTCCATAATTATACAGCAAACAGTAAGTGTCAATGATGTCGCTTAATGCTCCTTATAATCCGGTACGCCTTATATATGAAAATAGACCCGTTCATTATTGTTCATTGTTATTGCGCCTTATAAGCCAGTGCGCCGAACAATATGGTACTTAATTTTTGTTTCAAGTTAAATCCAGCAAAGTCTATTAACGACACTAACTTGTTTTAACTTGAAAATGCAACCTATACATGTGTGGTGGTGTGTTTTGTGAGGCTCAGTCATTAGTATAATGAGGAGCAGTACAAGCAGCCTGCTTTGTGAGAAAGTTACAAAAACATCCAAAGTAAGTTTGCGATGTTGCACTTTTGGAAATCACCAAACCAAAACTGAACTAATGTAACAGTGTCAGAAACAGGATGAGAGGAAACAATAGGAGAATATGTCATCAGAGAGCCCTACAGTGACAAGGAATCAAAAAAGGATAAATGAAAAGATGAATGAAGTTAGAAAAGCAAACAATCACCTGTAATGTAACAAGTGTAATGGAGCAGTCACAACAAACCACAATCAGCTAAAAGACACAAAGGCTCCTGTAACTAATGCTGTCTCCCCCGTTGTATGTCTTTATACAGTGTGTAAATCTGTCTCCTTTAGTCTCCTTTAGACTTATTAAATAATACCTGACTAATTTTTAGGTATATAAGAAATCAAACAGCAGAAACTATGCAATGATCAACCCCCACTTGACATACTGTACGACAGCAGGAATAACACTTCCCTCAGAGTGTTGAGCAGAACACCATTCACTTACATCACTGAAACCTTCTTGGCGTGTACGACTTCCTGAGTTGGTAAAATCTAATGAAACACACTGACACCTGCCAAATGTTAAAGTTCATAATTGGCACAGCTCCTCTACCATTTTTAATAGGCAGGAACACTCAAAACAGAAAGACACTGGCACACTTACAGAAATGCTAATAAATGTCCACCGTCCTTATAATTTAGAAAATGAATGAGATTAAACTAAATACACTAAATGAATGCAGTAGCTCCTTGTTGACATGCAGCTGTGGTGTGACCCCAACCCCTCCCAGAGGTGCCAATAAAAGATCAAGAGGCTCCACTCCTACGAACCACATCTGTTACAGAGGAGCAGCAGATGCAAGCTTTGCTGCTCTCTGGGTTTTCAGGAGGTCTCTGTCCTCACAGGACATGCAGACCAGCAGTGTCCAGAATCACTGGAGTGTAAGAGCTCCTCTGATCAAACTTCGCTTTAACTTTCCTAACAAGCTCCAGTTTGTCCTGTCAGGGTTTCAGGGAGCTCCTCGATGTGATCCTGTGCAGTTTCATCCATGGCTGTGGATCTGTAGTCAGCGTGTGTGTTGGCTACTGACAGTCCAGACAAGGGGGAAGTTTCTCAAAGTGCAGACTGCAGCTCTCTGATATCTACACTGCAGCAGAGCCTCACACAGATTTCCTAATGCCAGTTTTTAAGGTGGCTCTTCCTCTTTCATGTAGACACCGGTGTTTTGTTTCTCCCTCCACCTGCTCCTCAGACAACCTTCACTGAAGCTGTGGCTACATTACAGAAGAACGGGGTTGTCAAAGATTTCACAGCAGACAGGACAGTAATATTTTCACTCTGACAGAAAAGACTGTTTCTTTCTTTCCGTGAAGCTAAAAATAAAAATCAGCAGACAAAACAATCAGTCATAGCTCCTTGTACTTGTCTCCTCATTTTACTGAAATGTAATTTTGCTGTAGGTCATAGTTTTCTTCTTTTTTTAAACTCACACTTCTAGTTTTCCACTTTTCTCTCTAAGACGTTGTAATTTAAGTCTTAGGGTCCTAACTCCCATATTAATGTTGTTGAGTACGTTTAAGTGGGCTGGTGGAAAAATGGTACGATAAGGTATGAAATAGTAATCTTAACACGTTTGTCTTTCAGCCTTTAAGAAAGATTCAATCACAGCCCCGCCTCCTCCCCATCTCCACCTCATCAAGAGCCTCTTCTCAGTCCTTCATCCTTCTGGTCCACCACTACCAGCATCTAGACCAGGAGTGTCCAATCCTGGTCTAGACTCTGGGGGGGGTCCAGTCCTATCTTAAGCCTTTATACAGGATGTCAGCTTTTCCATGTCATCAATACTTGTGTTGTACATTTCCCTCATCCAATAAATATTGTTCATTTCTTTTAATTTGATCTCTCCTCATTGAAATGTTATTGGCTGATGGACTGACACTGCTGAGATCAATAATAAATATCATATATCATTAAAGATTTGACAAATATGTTCAACTCTTGCATTTTTTATTAGCCAGGAGTCACTTAAAATAATCTTATGTCACATACATACATATAGTTTTTATTAATTGCCCTTTCTTTTATACAACTCAAATTATTGTGTCTATCAATTGTGCTGCGTCTCTTGGTGCCATCTCATTGTAACTGTGATATTGTTTGGCTGATACTTGATCATCTGAGTTTAATTTCTTTGGTCCAGTATTTGCATGAGTGAAAACATGCTCATATCAAACCAAGTGTGTTTCAATAAACTCCGATGTACATTCATGTGAAGTGGTATTTGGAGCAGTAGCAATCACTGGAGATTAGTCTCACAAGTAAGTATGAAAATACCACAGGTGTGGGTACTGGGACCCTTGGTGTTGTCGGCTCTGTACTCGATGCTGTAGGTTCAGAAACTCTTAAAGAAGGAAATAGCGTACAGGCAGAGTCCTGCTTCATAACCCAGCACTGTGAGGTGTGCAGAGGTATGTATTATTGTTCGGTTGCAGCCTGGTGTCATTTTCCTGCGACTTAATCAAAGTAAACACAGTGTGTAGTGGCACTGTGCTCTGCTCTGGCACTTCTCTCTGGCAAACATAAAAGCTGAAGATTTATCAGAATACCTGGAGCCTTCGGATGGCTGCAGGGATCTAATAAAATTTAATGAAGTTTTCACACAGTATAAAGTTATATAAATCACAACTCTATATATTTGAATTTAGAGATCAGTGCAGGCTATTTGACCACTATTCATGGTTTAACCACAGTTAATGCAACATTTATATCCACTGGTTGGAAGGTGTTTGATTAAAACAGCTTATTTCCTATTTCATTTTTCCTGTTATTGCTACAGATTTTCTACAAGTGGTTTGTTTATGAAAATGTAAATCTGTGCTGTGAGGTTTTTATTCAGAGTTCTCCCAAGTCCAACATCCTCAGAGACCAGGAATTACAGAAAATCAGATTTATTTGTCACATAAATACCAAAATCACCAGAATATAATTGCAAATGACAGATAATTTTGTTAGAAAGATAAAAATCCTTCAGTCTTTATTAATGACAACACCAATATTATAATTGCAGAATTAATGCTTCATTAGAAAGTAAGACCAATTGGCCATTTTTGAATGATTAGATTGCTAAGTGTTTATTTATTTATTTATTTTATGGAGACCAAGTATAATACTAAATGAAGAACCAGAACCTCAAAAATCTTTCTGTTTTGTGTAATCCTACTTGTTGTTGCGGGATTTTTGTTCCTCCAGCTGCAAAATGCACATTTAAAGTCGACTTCTCCGACTTATACATCTGTCTGCGTGACAATGCATAGCTACCTGCACCTTTGTAATCCAGAGGTCTGTCAGGAGTGCAGGACTGGAAGGGAATTACCATCTGTTCGTCCTCTGCCAACATCCAACACAGTGCTAACCGTCTTCCTCATGCATAATTACCCCCCCACACACTCCATGAGCCTGACTCTTCTCCACAAGATTGCCTCAGTTGCTGCTTCAGCTCACTCCTAAAGCCCGATTTAGCAGCAGATTACAGAGTTAGATTAACACAGCCAAGCGTCAGGAATTGCTTTCAAACGCAGACCCCAGGTCAGTGCGGGAGTGTTTTCCCCGCAGGATCAGATCTGGATTTTCTTAAGGCCACACTAAGCTCTGCTGTAGGATGAATTACAATGGGACGAATTTCAAACTGTTGCTAATCAGTTTCTTCACACTCATGACTTTCCTTTAATGTTTTTTCTCCACCATGAATTGAATTTGCTTTAGTAAACAATCTTATGGTTTGTGACGATCACAAATCTTCTCTCAGACGGTGCAGGTCAAATAGAGGCGAGAGAGAAAGTTTATGTAGCGAGTTGTGGTGCATGTAGCAGACTGACAGCCTGATTACACTGTCCTTTCAGTCCAGTCACATAACGCCGCGAGCACGGCTGTCAGCAGGACAACTTCCTGCCAGGAGAGTCTTTCCACTGCTAGTCATGTGAGAAAATAAATACATGCTGTGGAAACTGTTGGCATTTTCAACACTTGTGGACAAGCACACATTGGATCCACTTTGAAACAGCTTAAAATGGATACTCTGAAAAAAACTAGACTGAAATTTGTCACTTTGAAATCAGTCACATCCATTCAATTGAAATTGGGTGTTGATGATCAGATCCTCCTTAAGGAACGACAGGCGGATCCTGTCTTATTTAAACCTCTGACATCTAAGGTCTGGTTTTCTCTTTGCTATTGAAGTGTGTAAAGAGCCTAGAGACCCCTGTTAAGCCCTCAGAACAAAAGTCTGTCTATGCCTTAGAGTCTGTGAAGGGATTTACAAAGATCTCCAAATTATTTGAAGAGACTGTGAGGACTAGAAAGCACTGAGAGAGCACAACCATCAACCAAGGCATGATCCGACTTTACTGATGCTGTAGAGGCTGACTGATTGTGTGATGAAACACCAACAGTATCTTGTTAAAGCATTTGACCATGAGCGATGGGGTTTTTCGGGGATTTGTTGGTATCTCTCAAAACAAAATCTATTGAGTTCTGTTCTGTTGTTTTTCTGTAAAGTTTCCAAACAAACTAAAAAAATCATCTTCATGCGATGATGATTTCAAACGACTGCTCTCCCAGAAAATTCTGCGAGAAGCCCAAACTATTATCACTGGATCTGCAGGTATCTCTGCAGCTGCTCCCAAAATGCATGTGATTACAATCAGGAAGAGATTACACACATCAAAGACGCATGGAGGTGTGCCAGGAAACAGCCTTTACTGTCCAAACAGAGCATAACAACAAGTTTACCGGTGAACATTTACACAAAGACCAAGTGTTTAAGAGTAACATGAGGTGGACAGATGAATCAAAGATGCTTGGCCACAGTAACAGCAGTAGGTGGGTAATTGTGGAAAACACCCACAAGAGGTTATTTCCGATAAACCGGGGACAATACTAGCATCTGAGGCCAAGGGTGTATTTACTTTATCCGCAGAAGAATACGACATCGACTGATGTTTTGTTGAACAAATGAAAAGCTCATTTTCCTTTGTGATGCTGTTCAAGTACACCACCTTTATCTGTAGGCACTGTTTCAAAGAGGATCAAATGCTTACTTAACTAAAGAGGAGCAAAGATATGGAAAGACTTATCTAAGATTTTAAAAAAAAGAAAAGAAAAGATGAAGAGGTTGTTTAGCATTCTCCTCCTGAGCTCCGTAAATGTCCCCGCTTTTTATCAGGAGGAAAAATGTCGTATTGCCTGCATTTCTCTCTCTCTCTCGAGCTATTTCTCTCTCTGTCAATTTCAAAGGCCTTTCTCCTTATCTCCAGATCTTCATTCTTCTTCATTTCATCCTTTACTGCTCTCTCTTTAATTCTTGAGGCAGTCAAAGCCGAACAGACAGCATGCACAGAGAACAAAACACAGAGCGCTGTCAGTGAAACTGAGCCTCAACATTTCACCTCTTGTCAGTCTCATTTTCTTCCCTTCGCCTTCCTGTTTCTCCCTCTAATCAAATGGCTCACCTGCCTATCAGGTTTTTTTTAGAGAGGTGTTTCACTGCAGGGGTTTCCATATTTATTCATCTCTCCTCCTCCATCCTTTCCTCTCCTCCATCCTCTCCTCTCCTCTCCTCTCCTCTCCTCTCCAGTGTTGAGGTGTGATATATTGTTCCCCAGGGCTTTCATGAAGCCAGGTAACCTGTTCAGGCTGTTGATTCTCTGGGCTGCTGATATACTGATAGCCTGAGGAGATCTTCAGCTGCTATTTGAGTGCTCCTCCTACTCATGTATGTTTGATAGCATGTCACAAAGTTCTCTCTCTCTTCTCCGAGTCAATTCAAACATGCTCGGCGAAACGCATTTGCACAGTAAACATGCAAGAAATGCAACAACACACGCACTACATCTGTTTGTCCTTTGTCTGAGTCTGAGTGTTCTCGTATCACACGCACAGAGACATGCGTACAGGTATGAATGGCTCATTAACTCAGCCCGGCATCTCTGCTTGATTGATACCAATAGATGGAGCAGGAGGGAAAACAACCTTTTCTATAGTCTCTGTTGCTGTTGTTCCTCCCCTGCTCCCACTCTCTCTCTCTCTCTCTCCCTCTCTCCCTCGCTCGTCCTCTCTTACACTGCCTCAGCATCTCGCAGCCACCGGCAGCATTAACAGTGAGGGAATAGACTCTGTTAGAAAAAGAGGAGCCAGCACTGACGCGCAAATACACACACACACACACACAAAAAAAGAGAAAAGAACCTGCACACACTCACAAATGCACAGAGAGAAAACAGGAGGTGGACAGAGACTCCAGCTGTAGCATGTCCACTGGCTGCAGTCAGACATGTAGGAGGAGGAGGTGCTCTGCTCGCTGTTCCATGTCCGTCTCAGTCCTCTAAGCAACTCCCATCCCCCCCGAACGCTCGCTCCCTGGCTCTGCGGCTGCTGAGGGGCTGGCTGGAATGACCCGGGAGAGCGGGAGACACAAGGAGATGCGCTAGATGGGGCTGCCGGCTGGGAGGACTCTCTGATCCTTGATCCCTCCTCTTCCCCACACTGACAGATAGACAGCAGTGCTCTGATCTGCTTCACAGATGCATGCCCATATAGGAGGGCATGGCTGTGTAGACCGAGGGTCTTGAACAAGCACGGCTTGAGAGGAGGACCACCACAGAGACACGCAGGTAAGAGGCAGCACAGCTGGAGCTGCTCTGCTGGATTTCAGTCTAAATTGATTTGTGCAGATGTGAAGGAATCGGGTATCTGTCGTCTGAGACATGGATTACTCCATTTCTTTGATTCCCATGTGTGTTCAACTATTGGTTTGATTATTTGCTGAAGGTGCTGAGTGTGTGTGTGTGTGTGTGTGTGTGCCATATTTTTGTGCGTGCCTGCTGTGCTGCTGTGCTGCATGGCCATTGATTAAAAGGGAGATGGGTCTGTGGATGAGCGCTGTGGCAGCATAATAATGGAATATGTCTCCTGGAGGACATGGTCTGATATCCATCAAACGTCTGGGGAATGTCAGTGGGAATGAAGAGGGTACAACAGGGAGGTAGCAGGAAAGGAGGGAAAAAGAAAAGCGAGAGAGTACAGTGGCTGAAAGTCCATGGCATTTCAGATAATTTATGTGAGTGCCATATCCTGTGGGCTTGTGCTGTTTTGCAGTTGGTGGGGGGGGGGGGGGACCGTTTGGCTTTGTTTTTCCTCACTGCTTCGTTTGTGATTCATATATTCAACCCACACTCCACATTTGGCCAGTTTTTCAATTAAAGTCTAAAGGCTCTCAGCGAAAGGTGGCAGAAAGTGCTTCGTGTTGGAGAAACGTATGGTGCTGAAGCAAATCGAACACGGTTGAAGTTGTGTTACAAACCTGGGGGACGGGGGTGAAACTGTGATTTGCTGCATAATTGAAGAGTGAGAAAACACATGTTGGAGCTGTGAGGGGGTTCATACAGAGGATGCAAATTTTTAAAAAAAATCACGTTACTCAAGATTAAACGTTGGTGTGTTGCAGTTTTGAGACTGTTCAGTGGCTGCCCCCTGCAGACAAGTAAAAAGGTCAGATCACATTGTTTGCCAATGGAGGATCTTACATTGTAATGCAGCACAAATACTTATTGCATGACTTTAAAATGGTTACAGTGCTTTTGTTTTTCTGTGAATGTCAATGACCGGAGGAGCAGCAGCAGCAGCAGCAGCAGCAGCCCCAAAGTGCATCCTAGAGATTGGCTCAGGGTGAATGTGCTTATGCAGAGGTGCCTGTGGCTGAGAGAGATGAGCTGTCCAGTGCCGCTGCATGGAGCATACATCACCAAACGCAGGGCTGTGGACCCAGGAGGAATCAACAGAAAGAAATCCATTACTTAGATGACCAGGCTTCTCTGATCTCATCATGTGGCTGGGCAGGTTATAGAGACACTGGACAGGGGCAAATGGAGAGAATAAGAGCACCGAGGCCGGCTGGCAGTCAGACGAGGAGAAAGCACTCTCTTCAATGCCATGATTAATTCTAGAGGCGGTACATTCAACATATGCCAAAAAATATCAATATTTTCCATTATACAGCGTGTTTCAGAATAGATGGTGGCTGATTTAGAGGTTGATTTTAAAAGCCATACTGCAACATCTATCTAGATGTCATTCAGCTCGACAGTGGTGAGGCCGGTGTTTGATGGAGTGGATGTCTGAGGCTGATTAGGTGTTCTTTTGCAGGAAATGGATGTGTAGGTTGATTGTGGGAGTTTTTATGTTAGTGAACAAAAAAGAAAGCATCACTGAGTGTAAAGGACAAATGATCAGAGAACTTTTAGTTGAGAAACTTCATTTAATTATTGATATTCGGAGGTTTCTGAATGCACAAAATACGACAAACACATTATAGCCCCAGAATAATTCCTATGATCCCGCTGTTTATGGCACTTTTTAATGCAGCTCCTGTTTTATCTCCCCTGTCAACTTCTGCTTAGTCATTAGAGAGCGCAGAGCAGCCCCAAGGTTGCAGGGTAGAAGAAATTAACACAACTTGTGGTGCAGTCTTTGCCCAAGTACACCAACCTACCAAACTCTAATGATATGGCTCATTGACAAGACTTGAATAACAGGACTGCCGCTGATAAATACCCAGTCTGCAAGATGCTTTCAAAATCCAATAAGCATCAAAGTGGCGAGGTCTGATGCACATGTATAGAGGACCAGTTGGCACAGGCTGGCAGCTCTGCAGGGGCACATAAAAGCACACAGTGGAAAAACAGACTTGGCACTAGATAAAACCTGCGATTACAGTAGAGTGCATTTAAATGAGAGGCAACAACATGCATTATTGGAGTCGCACAAACACTTAACACTGCTTCTTGGGGACAAGTGGATAACCCTGGAGCAAGACACGTGAGCGCCTCTCAGATGTATGAACAGACACACCGACTGCTTGGTCCTGCTGGAGGTGATTTTAAGCAGAAGCACTGATCTTCATCTTCAGTCTGAAGGTTTTTCGGTTCAGTTTTTAAAACTCTGCAGGATCTGAAACATCATGATGTGAAGTTGAAGAATCCTGCTGGTGATAGTTTACTTTTTTTTTTATTCCCATCAAATCTGATCATCAGCCTCAGACAGATGTAGCCGCCGATGTTGCATCTGCGTAACATATCTTGTAGTTTTATTCTCTCCAGCACTGCAAAATACAATCCCTGTGTGTGCTAAATGACAGCTGCCCAGTGCAGATGTGTGTGTCAGAGACATGGAGCCACATCAGGATAAACTAGCTGAGCTCTTCATAACAAAGGATTGTGTTTTTTGAAAGACAGCATTGCACTGATCTCAGCCAGACACACACAGATATGACTTCTTAGAAATATTTGAAGGAGTACAATTGGGTTTGGTCTCTTCAGGGTAAAAGTACTACTGTATACATGGACACCTTCACAGCTTTTAGTGTACTGTTTGTAGTTTTGTAGTTATGCTAAATGCAATTCTAAAGCTAAATCTAATGCAATTCACGGTGTAATCTGTTACTTTTGTGCCTTTCTCAACTCCTCGTTAATATTTGCAAAAACGTAAGCTCAACATTTAAAACAAGCACCGTGACAAAAACCTGCATCTTCCTCAAAATCCTTGGTTTAGCTCGAAAAAACATGTCAGTACAAATCCTTCTGAGAGGATTTTCTGATGTAAACACAGGTAAGGTTTTCTCTATGATGTTTATTAGTCTCAGCAGTTACACATCTCTGCATATGGACGACTGATTGCAGGAGACTGAACAGGATCCACATTTATACTTTCACTCTTTCTTCTGTAGTTTGTTGACAGGGAGTGTCACTGTTATACAGAAAAGAAAAAGACAAGAGCGTTTGAGAGCAGCACAAAGGAAAAGGTACAAAAATAGCAATGTAAACACAGGAAACACCCTCCGTCTTTGCTCGCCAACTCAAAGTTCACGAGATGCACCTCTGAGCTATTTTAGAGAAGCGGTCATTGATTGATGTAATCTTTCACACATTCCTGTTCATTAGCGAAGATTCACCTGAGAGCAATTCATCAATTCAGGACATTTACAAAAAGAATCTATTAAAAATGGAAAGAAAACGTGTCTGACAGATTATGACAACTCACTCAACTATTTTGGATGTAGTGACACATGCGGTGACTAATGTCTGGATATTTTGGGGCCATTAAACTATTAAACAGAGAACCAGGAGAATGCATTTTGATCATTATGACATAAGCAGCTGATAATGTAGAAAACAATAGACTGTTGTACATAATTAGTTGCATGAATGTGCCAAATCATTTTCAATTTGTTACAAGAATGAGAAATTGCTGTTATGATGAGCACGAGGGATTAAATGTGCAGGTTGAACTATGAGTTTTCAAAATTTAAAAAACTAGTAGAACAGAGCAATAATTTCTACATTTACAAAATCTATAATATTCAGTTTTTGTTGTTAGATGTGCAAATTCATCACATGGTTAAAGGCATCATTGTATTACATTAAATATATGTTGGGAGGTCTATTAATGTTCTGCCCTTTCTATTTGGAGACGTACAGAAATTAGTTGGTACCCTACTATAAAAAACCCACAACCATTTCTGAACTGATTTGTAACCGACAACAGTTTCTCCATCAATTACTGTATATTTAATGTTTTACACAAATTAGACATTTTTGACTCAAGTGGATATTTACACAATAAACAAGATGCAAAAGACATGGACAAAAAAGATGGTGCCCTTAATGTTTTATTTTTCTTTGCACCACATTTAGCAACAATCACTGCCAACATGCAACTGCTGTAGTTCACAAACAATAACCCTGAATCATGATTAAAGTGCAGTGAGTTATAGTATTTTTTAGAAGTACCAGTAAATCTCTCCAGGCTTTATTAGCTTGGGAAAATAAACAAAAAAATCATTTATGTTCACAAATTTATCAGCTCAGTCACATACTACAGACATATCACCTCAGACTACAACCTAAACATCTGGACATTACAGATGCTGAGAGTGGATTTTAATTTACACAATTAACTGTGAAACATTTTCTGCTGAAATCTGGTGGTTACTGAGAAGATAGTTTTCTGTCAAATCTGACAAACAAAGGCTGGATCCTAACACTGATCCAACAATTATGTGAGGTTTCCATGGAAACCTTTTGTATTCTAAAGAATAGGTAGAATAAGCAGTCATCAGACAGATAGATAGATAGATAGATAGATAGATAGATAGATAGATAGATAGATAGATAGATAGATAGATAGATAGATCCCTCCTACTCACCATCAGTTTAGCAGGACAGTAAAATAGATCTCTCTCTCTCTCTCTCTCTCTCTCTGTCACGCTCACTCGCTCTCTCTCGTGGTCACCCCTGACAACCAGCTGTTTCTGACGCTGTATCCGAGGGCCAATCCGGCTGAGCGGCAGGCCAGACCCTCAGATGCACACAATACAGGAAAAAACAACCACAGTAATAAACTGGCAGTGTTACTGAGGCGATAAATATCTGAGTAACAACATGCATATTAATTGGTCTTTTGTGCCAGCACATTTCTGAGAATCACACTAGCGCTCCGCAGAAGAGCAGTGCAGTGTGAAGTCGTTACTTAACTTGGCCACGATCCCAAACTATCAACTGGGAAAAAAAAAAAAACCGAAGACAAAAACAATTGCAGCAAATGTAAAAATAAAACCACACTCTGAACACTGAATTGTAGCATATGCGTGTGCTGTGGTCAGCTCTGTGCCTCAATGAGTGAGACTGTGCATCCAGATTTTTTTTTTCCACACACAAGTGTACACTTAGCGTTTAGCTCCAAGCTAATCCTCGCCTACAACCAGCCTCAGAGCGTGGCTGCAGACTCGTCTGCATTCAGATCAAAAACATGATGTTGGTTGGGGTGCATTTCCTCAACTACTGAAACATTTTCTTAGTCATTTATGATGTCATCCTTCCTGATTAAACGGAGCAGCCTCATTCAAAACGATTCAAATTTAAACAATAAAATGTTCTCTGTGTGTTTTTTATGGACCAAACTGTTGCCCTACAAACCCGTCCTGGTCCTACAAGTGATATGAAAACTTGAAGCTTGAACACAAACATGGAAAATAGACTTTTAGTGATTCAGAAGATATGTTTATCATCTGATGAGCGAGGATGCTACAGACTGTATATATAATGGATGATGTCACTCGTTGGTCTGTGGACTCGCATTTTGAAGCTAGGCATATTTAGCACCACCACCATGTTGGTTTCTTGGAGTCAGAAGTGACCATATTTGGATATGAATGGAAGAGTGAGGAGGCGGGTCTGACCTTTGAACCCGAGGACAATGCCCAATAAATATTCATCTTTTTGAAGCCTAATAACTGTTAATAATGATTTATTAAGTAGAATGAAGAAGAGCTGCCTTTAGATTGACTTGTGGAAAAAATGTATTGACTGAGTATTTCATGATTGAAAAGTATCGACTGAGTATTTTGAACTGAAGTCAATAGGAGCCAGCCTCTAGTGGCCATCAAGAGTACTGTACTTACTCGCACTTGGTTGCCCTTCGCCCTGGTTGCTTTAATCATTTCTATATGAAGGATACACAGATGTCATTTTAAGAATATCTACTTTTTGTCTTTAAAGAGAAACTATATCAGACACAAATACTGATTCAAAACATGGTATTTGCAAATATTGACACACTCCTTGAAGGAATCTTTGAGGTTAGGGGACCTTAAAGATTCCCACTTTGAGAGTTGAGGATGCTGAATGTGTCCAGTGGGAAATGAATGGCTGCCTGCTATGTGAAAGTCTGATGTTGTGCTGACTCATCCATCCTCCCGACCTCCCATCTTGCATAGACTTTGTTGCCAACACCCTCACCTTATTTGCTCCGTTGCTTCCATCATAGGTATTACAACTCCTTCGGTGCTTAGTCACTCGTGCATATGTCATTTTGTGGCGGTTCTGAAACAGATAATGTTGCGTCAGTCTCTCTACACCACTGTTTCCCAACAAGGGGTCTGCATACCACTCAGTCCCACCCAGCTGATAATAAAATGTGGTCCACCTCCATGACACATGACACGGTGAAACAACAAAACAGCCAAAAGCTCACCCTCCCTGCAGCGATCAGTTTCACCAGGAAAGCAGCCGACACAGTTCAGACAGTTCCTCTGCCAAACAAGACCGTGTCCCATCAGATCGATGATATGTCCACTGTCGGACAGGTGGTGAATAAAATGAAGCGAGCAGGTCAGTTCACTCTGCTGCTGCATGAAATGACTGGTGTGAGTTCAAAACGACCAATTTGTTTCATTAAGTTTATTTTGAAGATAAAAGCTTTTTTTTTTGTTTTTTTGATGATAAATGAAAAGATTTGGTAAATGAAGATGAACAACACAAGTGGAAATTTCTGTTTCTGAGAGTAATTCATATCATTTATATTTTCCTCTGTGGTAAATGTAACAGTTAAACAGAACAAAGACAAGCAGATTATTATTTACTTTTGTTTTGATGGCAGGTGGATTGTTATGTATTTCATTTCTTTTTTATTTTTATGTTACATTTGAGTTTAAAAGACTACAAATGGAGGAGAGCTATTCACACAGTGTAAAATGTCTTTGTGCTAATTAAAGAGAGACATGTTGTATACTCATAAAAATGGTTGTATGACCACTTTTGGAGAATTATCAGATATGAACGAGCGGGTACTCATGGTATGACGAAAAGGCTTAAGGACTGTTCATCGGGAAAAAAACACATGTTCAGAAACATCATATATACTTAAGGAGCTCTAGATAATAAAGTGTCCCACTTAAACTGTTAGCATACGGAGTGGGAAATGGTAAAAGCTGTAAAAACGTTAAAGCTACAGGAGCAAAATCTCACCGCAAAAATGGTGGCTTCACATCCGTAGTACAGTAACAGCCTTATGCTGAAAATGCTTGAGGTCATGAATCATTAGGGAAATGTGTGCAGGGGTTTTGGAGACTATTTGCATTTTCACACACACACACACACACACACACACGATTTTTACTTTGCATGCTTTCCTCACACATAAACACACTTGCACAAAGTAAAAAGCACAATTATTACCACTAGGATCATGTTGATGAGTTTGGTTTTTTTTCTTGGTAGTTGTTGTGGTTTCACAGGGTACAAACATAGCCGAGGGCCACGAAGCTAATTACTTTATTAACTGTGGTTTCATGTTCCCTCCTCTGTCACGATGGCACTCCAAAAGCTGCTTCAAAATATCCACGGCATTTCATGGTCGTGCATTTTAAAATTCCCATCCCGTCCACCGTGTGCGTGCCTGTGTGTGTGTGTGTGTGTGTCTGCAAGTCTTTCTGCAGCTGCACGAAGACACAAACAGATGGCTGCAGTGTTTTGTGCAGGTTCACTCAGCGCCACAACTCTCTTTCTTCAGAGGATATCATCTCATTAGCTTTGCTTTTCCACACATTTCAATTGTCAAAAACAAGGATTTAGCTACAGAAGAAACTGCACTTTGCAAGGTGAGGACAGTTTGGAGGGGAAAAAAAATAGCAAAAGGGAGGATGATGGTTGGTGGAGGTGTGTGGGGGGGAGCTGCACACTGAGGGAAAAGTGATGGATCGAGATTGTGCCGCTGGGAAATGAGGAGATCTGTGAGGTAGACTAAACTGTAGAGCCATCAGGAGTGTTTGTGTGTCCGCATGTGTGGAGATCCAGAATGAACTAAATCTTTCAGTACAGTAGGTCTTTCACTAAAGCAGTGAGAGGTGTATTTGAAAACAGATAGATATATTTGCTTAATATTTCAGCAGAATTTAATGGATTTCTCTTACTCACTCTCTTACTCTCCTTTGCTCTGTGTATCACCCTGATCTCCCACCTCTATCCTCTCTCTGATCCCTGTTGTGTTGTTTCTACCTCTTCATGAAATCTGGTTTACATGATGTACAAATACAGTGACAGGGGCAATGTTAATCTAGAGTGGTTATAGTTTTAGATTTTTTAGTTTTAGCTTAGCTCATCTACATAACCTAAGCTTTTAAATACCTATTTTTATTTCTTCACCTTTTATTATGTAGCTACTCATAATTATTGCTATTTTTAATGCTTTTATTACCTCCACCAAGGAGGTTATGTTTTTGCCGGGGTTTGTCTGTTTGTCTGTCTGTTGGTTTCCAAAATAACTCTAAAAGTTACTGATGGATTTCGATGAAATTTTCAGGGATTGTCCAGATGGGGATAAGGAACAAATGATTAGATTTTGGAAGTGATCCGGATCACCGTCTGGATCCAGGAATTTTTTGAAGGATTCTTTAACATTGGGAGATAGGGCCATATGTGACTTTTATGCATATGACTCCACCAACAATGGTCAAGACACTTTGAAAAAAAAATACAGGACAAGTTTCTAACATGGTCTACAATAGCCTGACCAATCAGACCCTCCTACATTCTGTTCAAATGCAGAAGGGTCTGACACCGGAGACACAGCCAATCCCTTCATGAGCAAACTTTGGGACGGACCAATTACATGCCCCCGTTGTTGACGCGTCATACTGAGAA
>OOFC01016958.1:5445-18283 GCA_900323345.1 Pseudochromis fuscus
TACAACTCTGACCCCGTCCACACTTGGTTTTAAGATCATCTTGGGTGAGTGATCACAAGTGGACAGTGCTGAATAGAAGTGTAAACGACCATGAAGATGCACAGAGATCCGATCACTCAAACCTCATGTGGAGGTGGTCTGGGTGACCACATATCTTTTGTAGTGTAAATGCTAATGTGTAAGAAAATGTGTCATCAATGCAGGGCCGTGCAGAAGAAGTTGATTGTTTGGAGAAGTGCGGCACATTTAAAAAACTAAGGAACAGGAGCCGTACATGTACAATATCTCTTGAATAATGTTCACCTCTCTGTTAGCTACCTGTGCTAACTGTTCACAAGCTATTGCTATCACAAACAAATGGTCAGCTGAAAAGTTTGGAGACATTTTTGTTAAATATCAACTGTCCACTTGTGATCTGATCCCCGAGACGCATTTAAAAACCAAGTGTAAACAGGGTCTCTGAAATGCTAACACAACAAGCAGTAGACTTCAAGTTATAAAGTTATTTACACATATGTCAACAATGCAATGTGTTGCTGGATGAAGTCGTGCTGTGGCTGTGCAGGGGCCTCATAAAGTGTCTTTTTAAAACTAATACATTGAGACAAGCATAGTCTTCATATCTTAATCAGGCAGCGTCCTCCTGTCACTCTGGATCGTAGGTAGTTAGCGAGCTACTGTACTTTCTCTGAAGTCAACCTCTAAACAGTGGTGAGTTGAATCTACTCTGGGAAGGAAAAGCTAAAGGTTTCACTAAAACAATCCTGCTGTAGATGATGGTGAAATAAAAGATGATGGATTCATAATAATAAAATTTAATTTGATTTAAAGTTGAATTATACATTTTCACTGCTGTATATTGTACTGTACTGTAGCTTAATGAAGGAACAAGCTCAAACTTCCTCCCAGGCATAATCCAGTTGTACTGATGCTATGGACTGAACAGTGTTGCCCTCCGGTGGTGAATTATCTTTTTAAAATATGTGTCCATATTCTAACAGATAGGGATATTTTGGACTGGATAGTATCCTTTGCACAAATGTGATCATCTCTGTCTTGGGTTTCAGTCCATCTCTCCATAGAAAGATCTGTTCAGTGGGTTTTTCATAATGATCCAGACAAACAGGCAAAAACATCATCTCCTTGGCGACGGAAACTATTAAACAAAAAGGTAATGAAACTTAAAGATGTTACTTTATTTACTTTTTACTTTATTAGAGATTACATTGGATACAGATTGGATTTTTTGAGATGATTCAAGTCTATAATTCAATTCATTGTAATGCAGTACAGTGGAGGGACAGGTCAACTGTGAATCAGGTGAATTAACAGGGCTGTTACCTGTCGCTGAGGTTGAAGCTCTGGCCTGATGTCCTCTGACAGACTGTATATAGAAAGGACAAAGCTAACATGATGACACCTGCTGGATTGTAGACTGATTTTGAAGCCAGAGGTTTGGTATTTTAATGTTTGTTGTTAAAATATTCCCCCTTTCAAGCATGATTTCTCCTTAATGATGAAATGATTTTCAGATGGACCACCAGATCACTGAGGAGAAGAATTGAGTTTTTCTACTGATATCAGAAAACAATGTCCTTTGAATTGAAATCAACCGGAGTCAGAGTTTTATGGAGCCAGCATCTAGTGGTCTTCGGTGGTATTGCACTTTTTCACGACTCAGCATTAGCTTCACTTCTGAGACTGCATTCATTTTTCACACCTACCCAGCTCAGCTTGTGCAATGCTGTAGCCCAGGTCTCATCACTCCTTCACAGGGGCTCTGCCTTCTAGTTTCCCCGTCATACATTCCTTATATATGATGGAGTAGCATCACAGGGAGCCCAGATCTTGATTTAATTCCTCCTGCAGGCTTTGAGGGTCTGTGCTGTCTCATCGAGCCAGAAGCTGTGTGACAAATCTAACGGACTGTGTATGTATGTTTAGGGGTGAGGGTGTCAACGGTTGCTTTTAGCACTGGTGACTGAGAGCACCATTTACAGCTCAGCCGTGATTCACTGTGCGTTATTTCTCTGTTTAAAGCCACAGGAACAATCTCCATCTGACAACTCATTTACTCTGCTGAGCCATTAACCTCCTGTTTTGTGGCAGCTTGGACTTGCAACAAGCTGAACTGTAGCGCTGAACATCAGACTTACTGTTGTACTGAAGAGCCTTTGAAAGGTGACATGTCCACTTATAGCTGTGGTCACTAAAGTGCATTTGAACTGTGATACAACTACTTTACTGTGAGACCACAGACAGTGACTACAGATAATCCAGATCAGCTCAGGGATATATTACGATTGAATACAGTTTCCTCTCTCCCTACATGTCACGTGTTGATGACATGTTATCTGTTCACATGCTGTTACAAATTGTCACTTTTCTCTTCGCCACTTCTAATAATATTCCAACACAACATGTGATGTGGGACACCCTCAGCTGTGAGTCAAGCTGGGGTTTTTGTGATTATCGTGGATCATCACCCCTCAGAAAAGAAAAACCTGCAAACATTTAAGCGGCGGTGTGAGTTTCAGATCCGAGCTGTGTGCTCCCTGACACCTCTCCCTGCTCCCTCCCTCTCTCTGTAGAGGTGTGGGATGGTTTTACAGCGAGCTGTTTCGTTTCAGAGTCACCAAGATTCTGGGCGTCTCAATGCCACTCTGCCACTGAGCTCGCACTGATGTTTCTATTACGCTCGTCGCCATGGAGACCAACATCTTCTCCCCCATATTCCATTGCATCTCTAAATCTCTGTGTTTTCCATATATGTGCTTTCCAAAACTAGTGGCATGGAGACTGTGCCCTTTTTACTGCCGTCTGCTTCAACATGGATTTCCCCTGCTCCTGCAGAGCAGAGAGGAGGTGATGGGCTTTGAGAATACTTAATGACTTCTGTATTTCCCTCTCAGGCAGTTTCATTTCGGATGTGAAATCTCAGTAACCCCTGCGGGCGGATAGCGCATATTTTGCATTGATGCGACGCACGTTGTCATGCGTCCAGAGTGACAAATAGCACGCTTCTCACCTTGGGGCATTGTTGACTTCTCACAGGAGGGCTGTTTGTTATTGAAAACGTGGTTCAGACTAGCTTGACACTTCCCCACTGCCCCCCTGGTGCTTTCTCGCTGATAGAAATTTATTATTGGCAAGTCCTGGGTGATATCATATCCGTTCACCCTATGGCCCCACAGCAAGTGAAACGCAATAACAGGAGAATTGATTATATGTGGACCACAGAGCAGCACTCGGAAAATGTGTTTACTGTAGTCTCCCTCCCGTCTAAATGCCAAGAATCAGCTCTCAGCAGACGCTCCTCTGCCCGATGAATGATTAATGAGTCAGAGTGCCTCCATAACTGGCCGCACAAACAAATTTCCACCCAGGTAGATCAGCAGTGTGTCAGTCCTGCGGCAGCAATAAGGAAAATCCAGGACGTCACGCTCACAGAGTTAGGCCTGATGATTGCTGGTTTAAACCCCTGGTCCGCCCCGGAGATTGTGAGTACTAAAAATACATTCAGTTTATTAGGTACACTGAGCTACAACTAATGCAGTCTAATGCATTACTGTAATAGATCCTCCCCTCATGATGGTTATAATGTTCACAGTCATCATGTCAGCCATGCATGTCTGGGGTGACCTGTCTCACGGTGAGAAAGGTAAAGAGCACATGATGTAGCAGGCGGTTAAAATGATGAAATGTTTTGTGTTCTTGCACAAAAAACTTATGACCTGTGTTGTCTCCAGCAACTGATAAAAACTTCCAGCCTCAGTGTTGAGTACTGAAGTGTCCAGGAAACAAGCACAAAGAAACTCCAATTACATTTACTTAAATCCTGTTCTGCTGTACTGGTTGCATAAGGAAGTTGAATTTTTGCCTGTGTTTGTTTGTTAGCAACATTGTGAAAAAAATACACCCTAAAAACTGCTGGATTGAAGAAATAGAGAGGTGTAAAAACAACAAAATACTGGCAACTGTTGGGTAACACCAACAAAACCCTTAGTAAAAACAACAAAGTGTTGCATCAACACAGTATAATGTTGAGTAAAAACAACAAAGTGTTGCATCAAAACAGTAAAATATTGAGTAAAAACAACAAAGTATTGCATCAACACAGTATAATGTTGAGTAAAAACAACAAAGTGTTGCATCAAAACAGTAAAATGTTGAGTAAAAACATAAAAACAACAAAATGTTTGGTAAAACAATAAAATGTTGGATTAAAAACAATAAAATGTTGGGTAGTAACATAAAAACAAAAAAATGATGGGTGAAAACAATAAAATGTTGGATTTAAAATAATAAAATGTTGGATTAAAAACAATAAAATGTTGGATTTAAAATAATAAAATGTTGGATTAAAAACAACAAAATGTTTGGTAAAAACAATAAAATGTTGCATCAATACAATAGCATATTTGGTTAAAACAACAAATTGTTGAGTAAAAACAATAAAATGTTACATTAAAATGGCAAAATGTAGAGTAAAAACACCCCCATCCTATTGGGTTAGATTAAACCAGCATGCAGTTAGTCCAGTATTTACCCAGTGTGCATTGAACAGAAACACACTCCCAGAAAATCCCTCTCTGTTATAACCGGTGAATGTATTAGCAAGATAATGTTGCAGTTTCACCACAAGAGGGCAGCAGTGTTCAGCCTGCAGCATCAGAACAACAGGACTGTGCCTTGGCGCAGGTTTGTGCTCTCCTAGTGCTTTCTCATTATTTTCTGTAAGTGAGACATTTACCTAAATCCTCTTTATCTGATTATTGCAGCAAATTATTACTTTTATTACAAGCTCACAAAGTATTTCTGTAACTCTAATTTCCCCTCTGTCTTTTTTAATTATTTTTTTTATTTTGTCTTCATTTTTCTTTCTGTGTTTTTCAACAAAAATATGTTTGCTTCACATCCGCAGTATTTCACTTGACTATGTAGATACTGATGCAGCAGTAATTCTTCATTACCAGCACTTTAATCTGACAGTGGAACACATTTTACCACTAAATCATAGTAAAAGCTTGTTCCTCTGCTGGACTCAGTCCCTACTCACATACCTGTGTCTCTCTAACATATAAACAACCTTTTATTGTCTGTCAGAGCTCGCCACTAAAACTAAATGGAGCTGAAACCTTTGTGTGGAGCAGCAGTGTGGAACCTGACCAAAGGAAAATATACCAAATCCTGTTGTAATGCTTCAATGTACTTTTGAGCAAGGCACCTTATTGAATCAACACAAGAAGAAAATGTCATCAAAGTCATCAAGAGCTGTTAATGTTTCCAAGGCGACCATGTTTGTCAAAATGACCCCTTCACCATCACAACGTCGCCCACTTCCTGTCCAGCACTTCTCACCAAATCAGTCATTTTACAACATTCAGCCTGAGAAGAAGAAAAAAAAAGCTGACTAAGTAATCGTGCGCCGCCACTGATCCTGGACGCTGCATAATAATTACCCAAGCTGTTTGCATCCTGCCGTGAATAGACCAACTGACATGTGAAGTCAAGTACTGACACATTCAGGCCACTTTGGCATCACCTTTGATACATTTAACACTTTCAAAATGATAACAATAAAGATTATGCTAATTGTATTTCTGCTGTAACAGATTTTTTTGTTCTCCTCCTTTTGTTGTGTTGACTGACAAATAACAAATCCATCACAAAGTGCTTTTGACAGTATTACAATCAGTGTTTTTTTTGATTAACTTTGAAACTCTCCTCCTCCTCCTGTCATAACTCTGCTTCTCTTCGTGTTTTGCTGGAAGTTTTCAGGCAGATGTTTGAATGTTGCAATAAACAAATCAAGTTACAACGACATGTGAAATACAGTTTAGCCTTCAGCAACGCAAATTAGCGCTGACAGCCTGTATCTTTAAACCTCCGGTGTAAACACTGTGCAGACTAACTATGAATATTTCATCTTGATGATGAGTTGATCAATACTGCATGTTTCAGAGTTAGAGACAAGAGACTGGATGTAACCACCAACCAAACCCCTGTTGATGGACTTCCTTAAAGATCTTGTATTTCAACACATGCAGTTACATCTATAGTTGTTTTGACAAAAGAAAAAGTGATGAGTTGACTTTCACCCACTTTTCTGTTGCTGCCACACAGTCAGACTTTGCTGCTGGGGGAAAGTGACCACCCACTATAGTATATCTGCAAACACTCTGATTGGCTACCCACAGATCAACTCACAATTACCCCTATACCACCAAGCTGGTTCCAGTGCAGGTTCAGAGCCAGTGCCTGACTTAGCACATCTTCAGTGCTGTAGTCAAGACCATACCAACCAAGACCAAGACATTATCAAGACTAGAGAGTATCGAGACCAAGACAAGACCAAGACATTTAGAGGTCAAGACCGGGACAACACCAAGACTGTACATATCAAAGAAAAATCACAACAAAACCGAACCAAATGACCAGTATCTTTTTTAAAGTTTGCTTTTACATAAATGCAACAGCGACAAAAACTAATTTTCCATGTCACTCCAGGTGTCGCAAAGACCACATGACAGTTCTCACTTATCACAGGTTGATAGGTACATACAGATCACACTGGCCTGGTCGTGACTGGTGTTGATCAAAATCCCGAGTCCACCCTGACCCACACTGAAACAAGACCGAGTAACAATGCCTTCGATTCCAAGACGAGACCAAGACCCTTAAAAAACGGTGTCAAGACCGAGACCGATCTCGAGTACAACACTACCTGCTCCAGATGCTTCAAACTGGTGCTTAGCAGGCACCAACTCTTTGCTGGGCCAGAGCTAACCAACAAGTATGTCAGGGGCTGGGGGCGGGGTTATCATGACCAACGAGCAACAGTGTAAACACAGAGCTGCCATTTTTAAAACAACAGCTAGCGAGTAGTGTAGTAGAGTAGTGACATCAAGTAAGTATGGACGCTAAATCGAAGCAGCAATGGTCTGAGGAGGAGACCCAGAGCTTCCTGACACTGTGGTCTTTTACTGAAGTCCAGGGAAAGGGAGAGGGAGCCTCTCGGACCAAGTCGGTCATCGGAGGATTCAGTGGGAAGTAGCTGAGCAGAAGACTACACGGACCATAAGATCGAGCGGGGATGCAGCAGCAGTGGTCGACTGAAAAAGACTAAAACGGGGACTGTACAGGATTTGAATCTACTAAGCACCAGCTCTAGGACCAGCACCAAACTAGCACCTGGGTCTTCTTCTGTGTGACCTGGGATCTGATTTTTATGGAATTCTCCGGAAACCAAGACTTCAGGATTTGTAAGATCTCAACATTGTCAGCCTGAATTTGTGGTCATGGGTTTGGGGTTTAAAATAAACACACATTTAGGTATTTTTGGACTGTTATTTAAAAACGAACTAACAAAAAACACTTGTAGTTTTCAGCAATTAACACAAAAAAGAAGAATCTTTTTTTTTAAGTCAACTGAAACACTTTGATCCTTTGGAAACTGATTGGATTTGGGAAACTACTGTTGTGAGACAGAATGAACATATGTACACTTACTGACTGCACACACTCATGGTGGGAGGAGGAGGAGGAGGGTGTCTGCGAAGGAGAGCATGACTCCATCCTAGTGATGAGCCTGCACCTTTTTGTCATTACTGCCACACTGAATTCTCATGGTTGCTTGATTATTATAATTTTTGTTTGTTTTTTTAGCACCACAAGCTAAATACCTGAAGTTCTTCCCATTTGGCAGACTCAAGCCCGGCACCTTTTATTTTTGACGGGTTTTTTAAAGCCCTGTAGCGAGCTTTCTTCTTCGCATCGTCGTGAAACAAATCTGGTGTACGTCCAGGATCGTTGGAGTGGATGGTGTGCAGAACACATCCGACAGGTTGATGCAGGTCTCCAAAAATAAACTCCATCCACTTGTCTGACACATTTTTCTCCTTTGGGTCTGTGCAGTGACTGAGGTAACACACCACAGGAGGAAGACTACACTTTAAACTGCAGGTTTTCCATGACATGGCCTCACTTTACACTTGCATCAGTTGCTCACTTAAGACTAAGCAAACAGGGAGGAGGCGAGGCTATGAGCAATTTTAGCTCCATGACTGTTAAGGATAACCTGGATACTCTGTTCAAACGAGTACTCGTTACAGATAATCCACTTTTGCTGAGGCCGAGCAGGACACGAATATTTTTTATTGTTATCCGCATCCGTGTTAAATGAAAATCCTCATTAGGTAACTAAATGCTGTCCGTCATACCTGATCAGGAAGGACATCGTGATTTCCCAAAACTGAATAAATACCACACGTAGCAACGCAACACTGCTTTGTTAACTCAATCATGTTGTAACTAGAATATCCACTGAAAAAATATTTTTTCATGGACTGATAGTAACAGGGTAACAGTAGTTTGTTAACAGCAGCTAGCTTGCTAGCAGCTGGTTGTTGTGAACCAGCTACCTATGCAGTGACGTACTGACCTTTTACCTGATGCGGCCCCAACTTGGCTCCTTGCCAGTGGAAAAATAAACCGGTTCATAGGAGAAACGGGATCTGAACCAACTAATCATCAGGACTAGAACCAGCATGGACCTAGCACCTGTTCTTGTTAGGTGGAAAAGGGGGATGGTGAAATTATTTCGTAACGTAAGCGGGTCACTGTCTCGTGCCTCCACTCCGGTCAGGTTTGGAGGTTTTCTTGAGCTCACCTCTCTTTCAGTTTGGATGCTGTTTAAAATTTCTTAGTGAACTTAATTCGTAAGTACACGGTGCATTTGACAAGACAGAGCTGTAAACAGCTCGTCTCGCGTCAGTCACTTCCTACACCCTGGTCTTTTTTTTTTGTTTTTTGTCCTCCACACAGCTGTCCTCAGGGACGGTGCAGACAGTGCAGTTCCTTTACTATTGTGATAAAAATAATTAAAAAAAACATTGGTTTGAAATTTTGAGGCTGTTCTAGTAGTTTTCACTTTAAATAATGTATGGATTGAAATCCCACCCATTTCCAGTTAAACTACGCCCACTTCTGGTTTAAGCCCCGCCCCCTCCGAGTACAGATAAGGATACAGATAATGTGAATGTGTAAACAGATGCACATACAGGTAGTGCTGTATTGGTTATCCCCTTAGCAACATGATGTAAGTTTTATTGTATAAATGGGAGGCCTGCCTCTTGTGGTGGGCTGGAGCAGTGGCACCAGCAAGAAGCTTCATATTTCCACAGCTTTTGTTTTAGACCTTTGAGATGATGAAAAACACAAAACACATTTTCACAAAAATTTATAGACTTGAAACAGCAAGAACTGACTCTGACAACCTGAGGGGTAACAAACTAGAGAAAATAAATCCCCAAAATAGAGAAGCTTCATTCACTAAATGCTGACTTAATGCTGAGTCGTATACATCAAAATAAGCTGGAACATTTTGCAGATTATCACTGAAAACTATTATAAACCTGCTGATACCCGTGAACCTCTGTGATCCCTCTGGATAACACTTAAACGTGGCTTTTACCACAGTTTGGATGCAGCAGCTCGGTGCCTGACAGAGCAATATTGTAGCTGTAGCTGTAAATGGTCCTGAAAAAAAAAAAAAAAACAACCCACACATGCTCAGAAGTTGCTGCCTTTGGCCACCAACATGATGTCATTTCCCACTTACTTATACAAATCAGGGCTCTGCTGCTGAAAGTTCGAGTTGTCAAGTCTTGTTTTGATCATTGTTTTTAGCTGATACTGAAGCTTAGAAGTGAAACTTGCATCAGCACTTCCCCGCTGTGATTCCTTGTCTTCCCTCGGCTACAAAAGAAATCACTGCTGTCAAAGAAAACACTTCAATTAACAGTTTTCTTCCCTCTCTCTACGGAGCCAGTGTTTTCTACACTGTTAGTTAAAAAGGAAATACTGCTCTCACCTTTTTTAAAGGACTGTGTCACGTAAGCTGAGTAACCTCTAAGGATGTCTCTCCTGTATTTCTTCTGAAAGGACATAGTTGTATTTTTTAAACCCCTTTAGCAGGATTTGTTTCCAACCTGAAACAATGACAGCACCTTGGTCCAGACTGATTTATATCAACTATCTGATGGGTTTCCATATTTTATTTATATTTATTTATCTGCAGGATGAATCCATGATGACCTTGCTGAAGTTTCCTTCTCTTTTTTGTTTTTGTTTGATTTTTGACAAAATACATTCAAACACTGTTGCCCTCATGTGGTGAAACAGCAACACTATCTTGTTAAAGCATTCACCCAGATATATTTTCAGGTTTTTTGAGGATCCCATCCTCTGATCCTGCTCAAAATGTAATAATTTGGTCATAGACTGTATATAAGAGATGGACGTAGGCACTGTGATGTCACCCGTTGGTTTGTGGACTCACACTTTGAAGCCAGGAGTTTGGTATTTGAACATCGTATGATGGGAGGAGTGAGGAGGTGGGTCTGACCCTTGAACCAGAGGACACTGTGAGACTGGAGTTCACTGGTGATTTAGCCTCCAAACCACTTGTAAATAATTAGAGACCAGAGCTGTCAATCAAACTAACAACACCCCTAAATCTTCTTCTTTTTGAAGCCTAACATCTTAATGACAAATGATTTTCAGATGGACCAGATCACTGAGAAGAAGACTTTAGCTAATGACATCTGACTTCTGGGAAAAATGTATTGACTGAATATTTCAGGGTTGAAAATGACCATTTTTTAGCTGAATTCACTTGGAGTGAGAGGTTTTTGGAGCCAGCATCTAGTGGCTGTTAGTGGTATTGCACTTTTTGCACTTATGCATTTGCTTTTGGTCCATTTCATCTCTATATATAGTCTATGGTTACAATTAATGCAAACATGATCAAACCTCATTTACTTAATAAATACAAATAAAAATCCATACTTGAGACATTGAAGCTGAAGATTTTTGGGAAAAATCTTTGCACTTGTGCATTAGCATCATTTGTAACAGATGGTGTCTTTTGTCCACAGACTGTGTGTTTGTTCTTTGGGTAATTTATAACAACAAAAACATAACCTCCTTGGCTAACACTCACCACTCTCAGCTGTACTTTGTGGTTAGTTAACAAATGTTAGCAACAAGCTAACACACTAAACTCAGGTAAGATGCTGAACAATATATCTGTCGGACATCAGGGGGCTGTTTGTCACTTAGCAACTGATTAGCTTCTCTGCTATTTTGATCAAGTCCAGCTAAACTGAAACACCTTGTAGTGGACAGGGTGTAGCAATGGTGGATGGTTTCCCAGCATGCTCTGGGGCAAAGGAAACATCATATATCACTGCATAATATATTGCTTGTGTCCAACTGTCCATGCTTCCTGTGTGAGAACCTGACCAAACATGTAGTAGTGGATTAATTAATAAAATTATAATTTGGTTTATTTTTTGGGAACTTGCTCGGGTTGTGTGTCTTAGAAAATGCCAGTGCAGTAAAGAGCTTCCACAACAGACAGAGGTTAAATGCTACATCAGACTGAATCCCATCTCCACTGTGAGAGCTGCATCGTCTCTGCATGCTGACAACCAAACATGCAGCACTGGTGCATGAGTACTTGGTGCAGGTCTTACAGCCACACATGTTCCCATGCATTTTTAATCACATCCACCCCTCTTGTCCAACAGCAGGAAGAGGGTAACTGCTGGAGCCTGGAGTCTGAGAAACTATCTGGCCCCCTCCACCTTGATGAATAAGTAAACACATAGAACCAGGCAGAGATGCGGTCGGTAAAATTCTCAGCTGGAAGCAAGAAGATTTGCTTTCTTCTGGAAGAAATGTTGTTTACTTGCTGATGATCCCACAGCTCGCTCTCTCTGAACTCTATTAACATTTTCCTTTTGAGTCTGAATTCATGCATCAACTTTAATTCTGGCCAGGAGATTGCATTTCACTGCCTCAATCACACTTTCAGCAACTCTTATTAAAGGACATGCAAATAGTCTCGCCTTGGCCTTAATAAGTGGCTGTTAAAATGGTGGTTTTAAGGCTTTACCTAAGGGCCTTTTTTCCTTTAACTCCTGAAATGATTGTTGTTTTAAAACCCTGGAAACTTGTTGTCTTATTAAATACTGGATATTTCTGCTTGAGAGGTTTTGGTATCAGAGTTTGGTCTGTGCTCTTGTTGGGAAAAGATGAGGTATTTTCACGCAATTTCACACATTGAAAGAATCAGTCTGATAATGGATTTTGCTGCATTGCTTATGTTGCCAGGGAGACAGCAGTGTGACGGAGGAGATTAGCAGCGAGTTTGCTTTTATACCAATTGACTTACAACTACAGATGTTTTTGGTCATTTTAAACACATTTCCCAGTGAGTGCTTACGTTGCTGACCATACTGCAGGACGTGTAAACTTGTATTATGTGTAGAACTAGAGAGCACAAACCTCCACCAAGATAAAATCCAGCTGGACTGATGCCACAGACCTGTGGTCCCCAAACACCCGCCATTTGAAAAAAAAGAATAAAGAATAAGAAAGAATAAATAACTTATATAATTTCCCTTGTATTGACTATTAGTGTCTGAAAGACATTTTATTTTGAAAAATGACCGGATTCTCTCCGACTTAACTTTCGCCTGTGACATGTCAATACACTTGTCTTGGTCACATGATACGATGTATCAGATACGTTAAAAATAAGCCCTCAAACTAGCGAAAATTACTAAAAAAACAAACATCTATGGAGAGCTTCTTTGCAAAGGGGAAAAGGACAACTTAACCCTTTTACCCCGAACATTTAGCTGCTGACAGGAAGTGACGTGTGTCAATCAAATCACCGTAATTCCTCAGCCATTTGCGCTAGCGACGTGATTCCAGCTGATTCTGAAAGCTGACAAGTGGACTGTTTCATATATATTACATACATTAC
>OOFC01016959.1:0-14705 GCA_900323345.1 Pseudochromis fuscus
CTGTCCAGGGTGTACCCCGCCTCCTGTCCGATGACAGCTGGGATAGGCTCCAGCAGACCCCAGTGTGGAGAAGCAGGTATAGAAGATGACTGACTGACTTATTTAAACTGATTTTACTCTATACTGTCTGATTGAATGCATCTTTTGATTTAATTGGTTCAACACTTTTTCATGATTGCCACTGACTACACCCAGGCATGGTGGAGCTTTGAACTGAATTTAGATGTTATGATGAAAATGTCTGAGCCAGTGTTGTACAGGTATAATGTTCACTCTGTTCACCAACTTAGTTCAGGGTGTTAGCACTCAGACATTTGCAAATTACACCCAAACTAATGCTACTAATTAAGGAAAAAGTCTTGTTTTGTTTTTGTTTGGGTTTTTTTTTTCAGGCAAATTGGTCAAAACAAAAAAGTCTGATTTCATTACGATGCTAGATGAAATGTTAAGGAATCATTAAGGTGGTTACAATCCATTCTAAAGCCAATATGTATATAAGTGTGTATAAAAAATTCATAGCAAGCTCTCAATAAGGCAAGAACAAAGTTAACTCAGAGTCAGAGATATCAACCTCAAAGTGGCACCAGAAGAAATGTCAGATCATCATCCAGCCAAAGTTAGCGCTGGCGTACATTGTGTCTGGACCAACACGACTAACTCATCATGAGATCCAGATTTTTCTGGACAACCGAACAGTAACAAGGCCCAAACAGTCAGAGTCTGTACTGGATGCAGAGAGGGGAAAAATGGAGCAATGTGCATCATTAGTGACAACCATCTTCAAATCAGAAATGTGATTATGATTCCCACCTCAAACTTTTTCCTCTATCTTCCCTCTTCATCCATCCTGATGGACAGAGGTGACAGCAGCAGAAAGACAGACATGTCAGTCTTCTTTGTTGTCCAGCACCCACCAAACTATTACAGGACACTCTGCTGCATGTTGCTGTGACACCTGCTGTCAATGTGCACGCACCACAGGGCCCTGACACGCACCGTGATATGACAGAAGGACTGTGTCATATGAAGGGGAAGAAAAGCCTCTGTTGAGCTGGAGAGATCATTGGTACAAGGGAGGCAATATACTGTACTATATTAAGTGACCTTTAAAGGTGGCATGTTTTTGACTGGTGCCAATCAGTCATCATAGAGCAGCTCAGCTCTTCAACAAAGGACCTCCCAGTACCTGGACAGCAGGAATGATAATGGTTTCATTATTACCACTCGGGACGGCTTCTGAGATCCTTAATTGTTAATGCTGTTACCTAAACTTGGGATTCAAAGTCCAAATGAAAGTGAAAGTGTTAAATTAAGTGCATTTACATAGCGCTTTTTTGACCATAGCTAGGTCCCAAAGTGCTTGACAAGGCAACTCATTCACACACACTCTCACATGTGCTAGCAAGCTACCATGGGAGCAACTTTGGGTTCAGTGTCTTGCCCAAGGACACTTCGACACGTGGACAGGAGGAGGTGGGGATCGAACCCACAACCTTACGATTCATAGGCGACCCGCTCTACCACCTGAGCCACAGCCGTCCTTCACTCTTTCCACACTGAAGATCCAAACATTCAGGGATGTAAGGACTTGACCAAGAAGTGAAACTTTTATTTCGATCAATTTTAATGGAATTCAAATGAATTAACAAATTAAAACAAATTGAAGTGACCTGAAATTAATTGAATGTCCTGACTGCCCTGCACCATGCTGACTCCAGTTGAACTGAACCAACATTTCAAATTGCAGCACTTTATCTGCTGTGATCTTCCTGCTCTGCTCTTCTGCTCTGTTTCCATAATGAGACCTTGAGAGGGCCCGGTTAGGCTGTCTGTGTGCAATACAGATCAGTCCAGATGTCTACACTTGGCTGATTGCTTTCCTTTGAATCAGTCTGAATGACTTTACCTCCTCTACCCTCCTGCTGTGATTTCCCATGAGTTCCACCTTTCCCTCAAAGGTTGTGTGCATGTTTGTGTGGGTTTCACCTCGTATGCATGTATGGGTAAACTGTACGTGTTTCGTTTTCTTTTATCGAGTTTTTCCTGAAAACTTGTGGAAATGGCTGTCTGGTGTGCTATAAAAACACTATTGCTGTTCTGGTTGTTCCCTTAATGAAGAAAACCGCCTCTGTTACTCTCTGCAATGATTACATTTTGTTAGTTTACAGTATGGTTATCTGCACCACAAATCTGCCAGAGTTGTACACACAGTTCATTAAATCCATCAAAAAAAAATTCAAACTCAGCCTGTCATCTAAATCAGTGGTCCCCAACCACCGGGCCAGGGACTAGTACCGGTCCGTGGGGCAGTTGTTACCAGGCCGCACAGAAAGAATAAATAAAAATCTAACTTCCGTTGCAATGATTACTAGAATCTGAAAGACATTTTATTTTGAAAGGAACGACTGGATTCTCTTTAGCTTAACTTTTGCCATTGCCTCTTAACACGTCAATACACTTATCTCGGTCACGTGATAAAACGTATCACGTCAGACACGTTAGCCAAAAAATAAGCCCGCAAACTAATGAAAATGAATAAAATACAAATGTCGTTGGAGAGCTTCTTTGCAAAGGGTAAGAGGACAACTTTTTATGCCGGTCGTGTTATATTATATTTGCTGTATTTATCTGCCACACCTTGAAGGCCGGTCCATGAAAATAATGCTGACATTAAACCGGTCCATGGTGCAAAAAAGGTTGGGGACCGCTGATCTAAATGTTTGTCAAACAGCCAATGAAATTTAAAAGATGATACTTGAACCCTCACCATTAAACTGATGCATACTGAAGGTCTTTTAAAACATGAAGTGCACCAAGAAAACCACAGAAGTTAAACTGCTAATGTTTGAGTAAGATTTATAGGAAGATTGGCTTTTAAACTGCAAATACAAAGAGGAGAAAGAAATAGCCATAAGCCAGGGTCTCCCACTATGAATGTGACACATACACTTATTTTTATACTCACACTTTTTTGCCAGGTTTTATCATAGACTGTATAGAAATGGATGAAGCAACAAAAAATTAGGCAAATGTGGAAGTGTGAAAAAGTGCAATACACCAGGTAGCCACTAGATGCTGGCTCCAAAAAACTCTGCCTCGAATTGACTTCAATTCAAAAATTGTCATTTTCAATCATAAAATACTTAATTATTTTCTTCTCAAGTGATTCTGATGTCATTAGCTAAAGTCAACTCTGATGTGGTGGAACATCTGAATAAACAAAAATCATTAGATGTTAGGTTTCACAATGAGGAGGGTTTAGGGATGTGGTTAGTTTGATTGACAGGCCTGGTTTCCATGAGACTAGACTTGTCCAGGGTCAGACCCGCCTCCTCTCTCCTACCTTCCTCCCTCCCGTATGTGGCCACTTCTGGCTCCAAACAACCAACACAGCAAAGTTCAAATGCTGATCTCCTGCCTCCACAAACCAACATCACCACTGTCCACTCGATAGTCTGTGCTATTTATACATTAAAGTCAGTGGTAACTATTTTTAGTGGCAAAGTTGTCCAAGCACTCCAGAGGATGATATCAACATTTCAGTGATACTCACCTGTTTTCCCCATTGCGTGCAGAAACACTAAAGCCACCTAAAGCCCACAGAAAAGGTAGAGGTATGGTCTATGATATTTTCACCATCCATGTGGTTGCTTCACAATTACAGCCTTATGGCGAGGAAGGAATAAAGAGCTGGAAGGTGGAAAGGTCTCAGTGGTGGAGCAGCCTTACAAAGGCTCAGCTCTCCACATGACACTTTATAGCATGACCTTCGATCACAGCATGACTGTGTCTTTTGTGCTGTACATTTTCGAGCACCGGCTAAAAGCTTTTTCAGGCTCCTTTGAGGAAATAGATTTGGTCATGGAGAGATGAGAGTGACACAGAATAGCAATCTATACTCTCGGATTTACAATCCCCCTCCCTTTTTTCTCTCGCTCATAGTTTCCCTCACGTTGGTTACGAGTGTATGAAAAAACACCCGAGTGCAGTTGATGGATGTAGTTGTGGAGAGCTCTTTCTGTTCCATTCATCCCAGACATTTTTATTTCTTGAAAATATTCATGCACACATCTTCTTCTGTTGATTTCACCTCTTTTTTGTTGTTTTGTTTTCCATGTCACTTCATTTCCCCTTCGCCTTCTGTTATATATGGATGAAGGGGAAGAGCAGGGTTTGGGATATGGTGTTTACTTGCTCGCTTTTCTGCACAACACAAGCAGTCAGCTCCATTGATTCCTATAAAACATCATGTGTTCAACATCTTGAGAACATTTGCCCCCTTCTCCAAAAACCTTACACTATTTGAAAAAAAATAAAACATTGAATCTTAAAATAAAAAATAAAAAAGTCTGTGCTCCCATTTTTGCACAAAGTGGGACAGATGTGAAAATCAGGGTTACTGTAAGATATTTGCAATAATGTGGCTCTGGGTCATTCACTGATTGTATCTGCATATGATTTATTCCGGTCACGGAGGCACAGACTGTCCCCTGGGCCGCTGAAGAGACTGATGTCTTTATAGAGGAGACAGTTTTATCCTTTGATCTGCTTTATTGACAACCGAGATGGAGCAGTGCAGTAACCAACCTGTCTGTTGCAACATTGTATGTTGAGATTAAACTCAACTGCAACACATCTGCCAGCCTCCTGCACAGACCGAGGACTCGCACTAGCTGAAACGCGCTCTCCAAGACATCTACGCGCATGTGCTTTTGTGTGTTTGTACGAGTAATAGAGTGGTTTGCTAAGCAGGAGGCACGGTAATTAGTAATCTTCCCACCGTATGTTACATGCAGGGCTGTGTGTGCCTGCAGTGACAGCTCCAGAGTGATGCAACAGATAACAACAGTGAGAAATGGTTGGAGGAATGCAGCTGGACTACATAAATAGCTGCTATAGAAACGCATTTCCTAAACAAATAGAAAATCTACGTGCTTGGAATAACAAAATGTAATGCAAAAGAAATTAAACTGGAGACATATAAAATCAAAAAGATTGTGACGTCCTCCGCTGGTTGTTACTCTTTCATTGTGTCTGTTATTTTGAAGGGAGTTGCAAAAATAATAACAAGATAATCCCTCAGAGAAAGCTCACTGCATAAGCTCGCTCACTACAACAAAATTTGCTCGGGTGAAGTGAAGCTGTCTTACTGTGAGTGTTTTGACCTGATGCTGGCACGAGATTAGAAAACAGATAGCCATCAGACTCGCAGTCCTCTTGTGGGGATGACAAAAAGAAAACACCAAATTTACTGGGACTACTGGACAAAAGCAAAGCAAAAATAACAAAAGTGTCAAACAGACAAGCAGATAACAACAAAGACACCACTCAAGAGAGAATAGTACAGGCAAAAAAATCAGGAGAATGACAGTAAAAGTACAACACAATCTTTGGAGAAAATGGCGAACAATAGACGATTGATTTTCGATCAAAATGAAGGACACAAAAAGTTGCAAAAGTTTTCCATTCCCAGAGACTTATTTCGTACTAAAATCCTCCTGATTCCCCTGTTGACAGAAAGTGTGACAGGTCTATGAAGAAGTATTTTCAAATTCCAGAAAGTATATTTTAGCTCCAAGCAGAAGCAACTTCTTTTACTGTACACTGTACCGTAAATTCTGGACTATAAGCCACTACTTTTTTTTGACAATTTGAACCCTGTGGCTTAAACACCGTGGCGCCGTGCATTAAGCCTCGTCACATCAGACCCATGAAATTACTGATCAGGTCACAGTGGACCACATGAAACTGTTTGAATGAAATCAAACATGCTCACACTAAATTCTGTCATTTTGCATTTCATGCACACACCATCATCATGGAAAACACACGAAGAAATGCACATGATGCAGCTTTCAAGTTAAAGGCGATCGATCTGAGGAAAGAAACAGAGCTGCTGCCGGTAACCTTGGCATCAACGTGGTGAGACGTTGGAGACGGCAGTGTGAAGAACTGATTGAAAGTGCACTAGTGGTGTTATTGCAGGAGGAAGATGAAGATAGCGATTCATGACTTTTCTGGGAGGCTACTGTGTAACCAGCCATGTTACAAGCACTGCTCAGAAAAAAGCATGTATTTATTTTATTAAAAGTAAAAAAATCTTTCTGTGTAAATATCCCATGTTACAATGTGGACACCTGCAGCTTATAGACAGGTGCGAACTATATATGTATGAAACTTGTTTCTTTGTGGGTGAGGCTTATAGTCAGCTGCTCAATACTCTGGAAACTACAGTACATCTATAACATTAAAAGGTTAATTTCAAAGACTGTATGTACAATGGATGAAGCTAACGTGATGTCACTTGTTGGTTTGTGGACCCACATTTTGAAGTCAGGAGTTTGTTAGTTGTTTGGAGTCAGAAGTGACCATATTTGGGTATGAAGGGAGGAGTGAGGAGGCGGGGCTTACCCTTGAAATCTGAATACACTGCCTAACACATTGACTTTGTACAAAGAGAAACTCAGAAATGCTCTGCTATCAAAAATCATTTAATTTGGAATAAATGTTTCTGACTGTGAAATTGTAATTCATTGTTGTTAGCATGACTATGTACTTTTTTACAACTATTCTTTGAATTTTAGTCTATGTTGACTATTTGACAGTTTGTATTTCATTGTCAGGGTGTTTTCATATAAGCATGTGCAGGTTTCTACCACACCCACACGTTGCACTTTTTTTTGTTTTTTGGATTTTTATTTCTTTTGTTTTGTATTCAAGTATGTGAAACAAACAGACCTAAACCTAATGTGTTCAGTGCAAGTCAACTGCAATCAATAAAACTAACTACATCCCTAAATATTGATCTTTTCAAAGCCTAATATAATTATGATTTTTTTTTTTTTGAGTTAATTGGCCAGCACTTATTCACCATTAATAGTACTGCAATTTTTTTGCACTTCTTCATCGGCTTCACTTTCACCTTTCTATGTACAGTCTATGGTTACGGTTTGAATCAAAGCTCATTCTGACGTCATTTCACAAACTATGTACTTAAAAAAAACATCAAAACCTCTCTGGTACGGTCACAACAAAGTCTAAAGTTTCCGATAAAGATAATTTATTCTGTGTGGTATGCTGCTTTACATGAATAAGTCCAGTACAGTAATAAACTGGTTACTCAGGAAACATATTGGTGTAAATGCCAGTAACTTGATGCATTTCTCAGACTTTCTCAAGGATTGTTGTCAAAGGATTGTCTCTGTAAAAGGAAAAAAAAACACACACAACATTATTGTCACTCTGGCAGAGTAGTTCTTCAGCCTGAGATTGTGCTCATGTACAAATTCCTCCTCTCACTGATGTGACTGTAGGAAAAACACACACACACACACACAGACGAGAGCGATTTTAATAGCTGCATGCACATCAGCCAGGTTGAGTGTGAGATAATGGCCATTAATAACAAATGATTACATGGTTTGATTTGGCACAAAAGGCCCCGCTCTGTGTACCAATATGTATTTTCCTGCGATAACTAATCCCACTTTAATAAACATGCAATACATCTGAATTATAAGCATGTATTATTATATAAGCATGTAGCATATTGGCTGATATCACTACACATGTTAGACAGTCCACCATACATTATGTTGAGCTCAAAAAAACACACCAGGAACTCTTGCTTGCTGTGCGCTTTTATTGCATTTTAATGAAGTCATGGTTGCTTCTTAATAAAATATAAAGCAGTTATAGTTGTTGAATGAAGAACTGGAGTATAGTATAGTTTTAAACAGAGACAAACGCTACACCACAGGCCCTGTTATGTTAAAATTAATTTTTAAAAAATCAAAACAAATGGGTTTAAAAACAGACGATATTTAAATTTGATATTTTTTAATTATTTATTATTGACGTACATTTTTTTCATATTTGAAGTCAAAACAACAAGTTGTATTTTACAGAGAGTTAGAGGCACTAGTGATGCCCACATTAATGTTAATGGATGTTACTTGTCACATAGCAGTGAATGAGCCAGAAAGTGTGGCGCATGTATGAAACAGCTGCTGCCAGTCAGCTCAGGCAGACTTCAGGGCTTTGCCTACATTAACGCCACGCTTCATTACTTTGTGCCTATTGCAATGAATAAAATTCACACCACACCTCTTCATGCCAGCAGCCACTTTAGTTGAACACGGAGGAGAAAGAGCGACTGTAGCTTGGCTCTGTCCAAAGTTGTTCTTAAAACCTGCCTCATTAACTCATCTTGTTTGTACAAAAACCGGTGTGTAAAAAACACCAAGCTGTGGTGTTATGTGGAGTTGTTCCCTGGACTGTGGGAGATTCATTTTGTTGTCTTGAGACAGAGCCAGGCTCCTGTCACCTGGTCCCCATTTTTATTCAAAGCTAATCCAACCTGATGTTGGCATTAGTCTCATGTTTTCAAGACAAGGATTTAGAGTGGTATCAATCTTCTCATCTGTCCCTTGACATGAAGATGCGCATTTCTAATAGCAAATGACAGCTTTAAGGTAACATGTAATATGTCTCAAAATATAAGACGAATAAAGCAAAAATAAAGAAGAATCTCTCCTGGATTTGTATTTATTTATTTATTTGCTTTATTGTTGTGTAATTTCATGTGTAGCAACCTTCAATAATTGATGTGTGTGTTCTTGCATTCTCTCATACCTTGGGCTTTGCTAACAGGCAGCAGAGCAGTGTCAGAGAAGCATAAATAAGTCAACAACATGGCCTTATATCTGACACATAGACACACACATCAGAGACTGCCATGGTGTTTGACAGCAGCAAGGAACGGAATAAAAGCCCACTGGTCACACACACACACACACACACACACACACACACACACACACACACAGAAACAAGGCTCAACTAACATCACTGCAAGGACTTCAAAAACTGTCTGTCCACTGACTGAAAAAAAAAAAAACAGCATCACACTGTAAAACACCCAAACAAACACCCATCTGTGTGTATTTGGTCGATTTTGTCCTTGTATTAAAAATGAGATGCCAGCCCATTGGTGTCATATACAAGAAATAATGAATGTGATATTATGCAGTTTTTCAATGAGCAGCATCATTTCAAAATATATCAGTGCCAGCCTTCAGGATCCACATTGGATTTCTACAAAAACCTAATAAACAAGCATCTTTGTTTACGTGTGTGTGTGTTTGTGTGTGTGTGTGTGTGTGTGTGTGTGTGTGCGTGCCACTGCAGCACACGTGTGCCTACACTGTGGCAATACTGATGATGGATGGAGGGTCAGCATGGGAGGCTGTGTGATCCATGAGCAGTGTGAGTCCATCACCACACTAACAGGCTGGAGAATGATTAATTCCCACTTCCTCTGGGCATTTGTCAAGAAGCTTTGATGTATACGTATTTCCCATAATACGTTTGTTTCCAAGCTGACGATTGGGGAATTATGAATGGTGTGTGGGAAAAATACTCAATGTGCATCTTTCTCAGGGAAGACAGTTTCTGTTTATTATCATTTGTTTTTTGTTTTTTCATCTTTGTAGTTTTAGCCATGATTGGTATCAGTTATGATAACAATGGGAACCCAAAAGTAATTGATGAGATGTGGGACCACAGCATACCCACCTCTTTACTTTGACGGAGCAATACACAAGAGCAGTCAGGTGATCTGACTGGTTGCAAACCGGCAAAGCTCTATCAGGTGACCGAGACAAGGACATCCAGGTGTTCCACAAACATCTGGAAGTTGGTTATTATATTGCAGTGTGGCTCATTTATCAACACAGTCAGTTCATTAAGTCATCTTCAGTGTCCATCATGAATAAACATCCATCCATAAATTTACTCAGAAATCACACACACACACACACACACACACACACACACACCCTATGGCTCTAGAAACTGACATTAACCAAGTTTTCCGCTATGTGTACATTGCATACAGGAACTCGTAATATCTAATGCATCATGTCAATTTGTTGAAATGAGGCTCAAGAGCAGGATCCCACCGTGTCAGCCTATGAAATCTACTGATCTAAACCACTTCATTTGCAAGTAAAATTGAAAGTGAGTGTTCCCAGAATGCTAAAATACTGATACAGAAAATAATCCCTTTACTCCTTTTTAGCAATGCCTCTGGCATCCCTGCCAATTCCTCTAACTCACTGAGTGTAATATCATTACCAGTGGGACTGATGGCTAAGTACATTTTCAAAAAATACAGAAATAAGATCTGAGTTATAATGAATGATAATAAGATACATCTGAAAGTCTGAGCTAGTTGAAGCACAATCTAATGCTTGTTAAGGTTGATGCAGGACTGAGGGACCCAGGTTTTAACAGAACCCTTACAGCTGTTCTCTGATGCGCTCCGACAGGTGTAATTGACTCTAATATCAGAAGCTAACAAGGTGAGCCCGATGGGGTTGGACCATCTCTAATCCGTTGTGTTTGCTGCTCGCTGGTTGTGAGGTTAAAGAAGGGAGAAGAGAGAATTACTAGATTTTCCATCAGTAAATCCATGTTGGGTTTCTACAAGCGGCCCAAATCCAACAAATGCATGTTACAGGACTTTTCTATTCTCTCGTTTTGGGATTAGAGTGTCTACCTCTGAGGGCAAACTGAGATGAGTGTGACACACATCACAGATGCATGCCAGTGGACAGGCACAGACTTTTTTTTTTTTGTTTTTGTTTCCCATAATGTGATGGAAACCTAGGATGTGGGCTTGTGTGCGTTTGTGTGAAGTGTGCTTTTATATTTGATGCGTGTTTCTGAAAATCTCAAACTTGGATCAATGTCAGAACGGCTGACACAGTTGGAGGCTTTAGTATAATAACAGCTGTGTCATCCTATACATCTCAATAAGCCCCAGACGACTGCAGGGACGACACATTGTCTTTTACGAGATTCAGCATTTCCATAAATGGGGATGAGGAGGAGGAGGGAGAGGTGGGTGATCAGACAGTGGTGATGGCTGTCGACCCCAGTGACATCTTTCTTACTGTTTGTAATGGCACTACAGATGTCACATAGGGGTAAAAGTGTGTCTTCATTGTCTTGGGTCTTAAAAAGCTGTGTATCATCAATACTGCTGCTTGAGGACTATGAGGGGCATTAAATTAAAATGTTATTGTTCTCCTGACTGTTCATTAACTACAAGGTCATTTTAATGAGCTGCAGCCTTGTTTTCCTTGTTTTTCCAGCAAAAAAAAAAAATCATTAAAGTATCCAAAGGTGACATGAATGCACAAAACAGTTTATCAGAATCGGCTTGAGACCAGTTTTCGAACTTTGTGATTTGTTTCCTAAGTGATAAAAAGAAATTACAACTACCTCTCCTGTGTTGCTAATGTGTCTGTCAAAGTCCAAATAACTCCCAAAGTTTCTTACAGTATAAAGCTCAAGATGTATTATTTCAATTTTATAAACAAACCCCATGAAAAATGAACTTTTCAAAAATGAACTTATTAAAAAGGTTCTGTCTGTACAGCCACAGCTAAATGCTGCTCATTCCTCTGCACCCTACACCACCATTGTCACCCAAAATTGCATAAAAGAGGCATGATGTTGCATTTGGATGACACATTAATACAATAAGAAAAAAAATGCCAGTGCTATTCTTTAAAATGACCTCAAAACTATAGTCCCATTGGCTGACATTTCAAAATATCTCCCACGAGGCCAGAACAGCCAAGCTGAGGAGAAAAATCCAAACAGTTACTGGGCATTTAAAGCAAGACACTAAGTTTTGGAAGAAGAAATAACACAATCTTCCTGTTGCAGGTGAAAACTTGAAGTCATTCGGATTAAAACCAAACTTTTCTCATTTCATTACACCTAAAATTTCTGTTGCTAAATCCTTAGTAGTTCTCAAGTGTTTCCCAGAGGATTGTACTTCACCCTCATTTGTCCTCATATGGGATTTATTTATGATTTGACTGTACGCTTTCCTTTGTACAATCTGTTTGTGACTTTGCACATGCGTGTGTTTTTGTAATATAGCTTAATGTGTTTGTGTGTGTGTGTGCGTGTGTGTATTAGGACTAATCTCTGCCCTCCTAGTAAGCAGGGTCACTAGTCACTCAGACACTGGTCACACATCCTGAACCCAGGCTCACATCCAACAAACCAGCAAAACTCTAAACCTTTCAAAACAACCCAAAGATGGATTGAGAGATTACGAACTCACATCTCCAAGCAGCTTTCACACATTCCCAAAATGCCGTCAGTATTAGTGAGCAATCTGCAAATGTGACCCTGAAAAGCCCGAGGTCTATACAGCTGCAACGGCGGCCAAAACACATATGTTGTTTTTGCAAGTCCATAAATGCTTAATCTTGCACATAGTGTACTTAATATTTTAAGATAACCAAGTGAGGTTGATGAATGTGCAGATTTGCTGATATTTATGTTTTGCCTCAGGATTAGGACAGCAGTTGTTAACCTGGGGTCAGGAGCCCCTTGTGCACTTAAAGTATGATTACACGAATATGAAAGTGGGGGAAAAAACAGATGTATTCGTGCTAAACATTTCACTTCTAACATTTGCAGCTTCTTCGTTACCAGTGAATGTTGCCTCCTCAAACCCTTCAAAATCAGTCATATAACACAGTTTCCCCTCAGGGATCAATAAAGATCTGCTTCTGTAAACACATAAACACACGACTCTGGCGAAATTTGTCACAAACTGTAAACATTTGCAATTTGAGACTGCTTGGTCACGAGGTCGGGAACTTCTTATTTTGTGTAATAAAAATTCAAGTTGAATTACAAAACTTGAATACGCAATATTTAAATAGATGGATCCTATTGGCTTTTAATCTGTTTGTACCACGTGCTGTTTTTTCATTAAAAAATATAGTTTGGAGTGATTTGGTTTAACCTCCATAACTGCTGCAATTAACTGTGTGTAAGTGGTGAAGTAATAGTAAGCAGTGCATTTGCAGAATTAATAATAACAGAGCATTAAAACTGCAGTCAGATAAGGACACAGCTCTGACCAAAGCTTCCCACCCTCAGGCTGTTCCAAACATCAACTTGGCAATACATGGTGCTGGGATTTAGACTCACAAGTAACTGGCTCTGCACCTCTCAGAAATCCTTTGGAAAGGCAGCTGAATGTGGAGCAAGTGGATTTAGTGGATTCAGCATTTTTTGCGCATGCCTCCGATGGCAGTGATGGAGTCTTGGTCTTCACGGTGTTGCTCTTTACAGTGGAGATCTATGAAGGCTTCACTGCCCTCCCTGCTCACGCTGCACTTTCCTCGGACTTCCGCGTGTCAGACAAGAAACAGTGTAATGGACTCTCCAGCTTTCTAACCCCATCACCCGCAGAACTGTGGACCAGGCCACATCCCAGTGTTTGACATCAGTAGGATCCTGTTTCATGTGGTGTACCGGTGTGTGTAATCAAGTACTGCTGTAAGAGGAAGAGGACAGGCAATTTAGAAATGATTAAAAGCCACTAAATCACCCTGTCACTACACTGTGTCTGAGCGTGTGTGTGTGTGTGTATGTGTGTATCAGTGTGCTGTAAATCTGTGTATGTTCTCGCTTGTTCCTTGGTGCACTTGTCCCAGCAGAGTCGACTTTAATCACAACAGCCCGCCTGGACACGCAGCCATAACTCATTGAAAGTGGGCACCAGACAGAGGACATGATTTCATGTCTAAATTAATGAGACAGATTGGACACCGGAGTTGGTATCAGACAAGTAAACAGTACACACAAAAGCATGAATCAATGTCTGTTATTCATGCATGCAGATTTTCTTTCTTTCTCCATCCTCCTCTTCTTCCTGTTTTTTTTTTTTTCTTTCTCCCGTTAACAGAGCCAGAAAGACTGCACCGACACTTCTTGTCACACAAATATGTGAAATATGAAGAGGGACAAACTGTGCTGTATGCCGTCACAGTGATGCAGGTGTGTGACTTTGCAGTAACTCAGCCGGGACACAGTCACAATGTTACTCAGCTCCCTTGGGTGGGGGTCCCTGTACCTGCTGCTGCTGCTGCTGCTGCTGCTGCTGCACAGAGGCATATTGCACCAGCCTGACTTCCATTAACTGTCCCCGTATGACTCTCACCATGACTCAACACTGTCATGTGGCTCCTCTCCTGTGAGACATCGGTAGGGGTAGTGCATCCACACCGATGCTCGGAGGACTTAAACTAATTGGCAAAAGGTGCAGCAGTCTGCAGAGGGGGGAAAAAAACCCACAGCAGGGCAAGGAGCTGCTAAAAACTAAAGAACACAGATTTAACAAAGTGCATGTCTCATCCTTTTATTTCATCAGAGCAAGTATGGTGAATGTGCTGGTGAATGTTTTGTGAAATTAATAAGGCCCCACACGATATGACCTTTAAGGAGCATGAAAAGGTTAGTTGTTAAAGACAGTGGCCATTTACAACTCCCCACAATGTGACCATCTCACGTCTTACCTTGTGCTGCCCTCTGCTGGTTAGCACAGCCCGAACCCTTCTCTTATGTGCACTGAGAAGGTGAAAATCATATTTTTTTAACAATATAATTTTTTTTATTTAGCCAAATATTTCAATACACATGCACAATATCCTCTGCTAATGTAGTTATTGATTTATACTATGAAGCGACTTTTCTTTCACCTTCAAAACCAGGTGCCTGCAGTCATCTGCTTCCTCTCCAGGATGCAATTTAAACATCTCTTCCTCCTGTCCAGCAACCACAGCCAGACATTCCCACCTCTGTCCTGCATGACTCACCAGGCACTG
>OOFC01016960.1:0-10293 GCA_900323345.1 Pseudochromis fuscus
AAGAGGGAGTTAAGCCGGAAGGCGAGGCTCTCTGTTTACCGGTCGATCTACGTTCCAACCCTCACCTATGGTCATGAGCTTTGGGTAATGACCAAAAGAACGAGATCGCAGATACAAGCGGCTGAAATGAGTTTCCTCTGCAGGGTTTCGGGGCTCTCCCTTAGAGATAGGGTGAGGAGCTCAGTCATCCGGGAGGGACTCGGAGTAGAGCCGCTGCTCCTTCACATCGAGAGGAGTCAGTTGAGGTGGTTCGGGCACCTGGCGAGGTTGCCTCCCGGGCGCCTCCCTAGGGAGGTGTTCTGGGCATGTCCAACTGGGAGGAGGCCTCGGGGCCGACCCAGGACACGCTGGAGGGATTATATGTCTCGGCTGGCCTGGGAACGCCTCGGGATCCCCCCGGAAGAGCTGGTGGAAGTGGCTGGGGAGAGGCTTGCTGGGGAGTCTGGGCTTCTCTGCTGCCCCCGTGACCCAAACCTTCCGTATAAGCGGGAGATGAGTACGGGTACGAGTACGGGTTCTTCATCTCTAGAGAGGACACCTGAAGCTCGTTTAGCGTGAATGTTGGGTTCTCGATACTGTGTTTTGTCTGATGGTCAACTCCAGGAATATGCCTGGTGGTTAATCACGTCTTCCATGTTACCGTCACAGAGACTGTTGTTCTGCTGGGAACAGTCCAAACTGTAGAAAGGGTTTTATACCTTTGCCCTGGTCTGTGCCTTGTGAACCTGGGTTTGGATCCTTCTGTGTAGAGTCTGCATGTTCTCCCTGTCCATGGTGGGTTTTCCCCATCCACTCCGGTTTCCTCTCACAGTGCAAAGACATGCTGCCTAGATGAATTAATTAGTCTAAATCAGCCATAGTTGTGAGTGTGGATGATTTTCTGTCTTTGTGTTAATGCTGCCATAGACTGGCAACCTGTCTGGGGTGGACCCTGCCTCTCTCCCATTGACAGCTGGGATAGACTTCAGCAGACCCCTGCGACCCAATGTGGTGCAGAAGATGAATGAATGTTTGCACTATACACCTGACTCTCTGCTACTTACCAAAAGTTGTATTTTGACCTATTCACAAGATCTGTCCTCCTCTTTGAATCATCACCTTATCATGGTGGAGGAGTTTGAGAGTCCTAATGACCTCAGGAGCAAGGCTGTCGGGGGCATTTTTGCCCCTGGTAGGGTCTCCCAAGGCAGATTGGTCCTGGGCGAAGGGCCAGACAAAGAACAGTTCAGAAGACAGTTGATGAGTAACTATACAAAGAGTTCATGTACCCGGCCTGGAGGGAGACCGGGGCTCTGCCCTGAACTGGCTACATGGGCTTGTTGTCCAGCGGACCCGCCACCCGCAGGAGGATTCAAGAAGGTCCAGTGCAATGTGAATCAGACAGAGGACCAAGGCGGGGGCCTTGGTGGTCCGATCCCCGCTTATGGAAAACTGGGCGTCTCCCTAGGGAGGTGTTCTGGGCACGTCCATCCAGGAGGAGGCCTCGGGGCAGAGGACCCAGAACACGCTGGAGGGATTATATCTCTCAGCTGCCCTGTGAACACCTCGGGATCCCCCTGGAGCTGGTGGAAGTGACTGGGGAGAGGAGAGGGTGGTCTGGGAGTCTCTGCTCAGGCAGCTGCCTCCGAATAAGCGGATGATGATGAGTAAAAGATCTTTCTTTCTTTCTTTCTTTCTTGTGTTTTATCTGTTAGAGGCAGCGCGTCACTGATGGTTATTTGTTTCCCAGTGATGAAAAAGTTGCTTTGCTTTGGTAGCACATTTACAGTGTGTTGTGATTGGAGCTGCAGTCAGAATCCACCTGCATTTTCTTATATTGTGATGCAGATGCAGAGCATTCATCTTTTATGAATCAAGAAGTCAGAACATTACTTTTCAGATTTCTTTTTCCCAGAACAAAATGCAGAAGTTGAAGACACAGGACACTCGGAGCACAAGGTGTAAGATGGTCACATAAACATCACAGGCACTGTGCAAAGTGAAATGTTAATGGACATCGTTTCACATTTCAAAGCTTGAAAGCAAATAAGTTTTGCACAGTTTCTTGCACAGTGGTGGTGGAGAACTGCATGCGAGGCAACAGGAGACTGAGGTTGTAATTTTAAACTCCTTAGTTACTAGAACACAGTGATTTCCTTGAAATGTACCGAAGCAACATGAGGTGTATTTGTGAGTTATAAAACAAGCCATTTTGATCACCTGAGGGAAAACAGTTACACTTTACAGCAACAGAGTCTAAAGCAGGGCTCTGCAACTCCTGGTCCTCGAGGCCCCTGTCCTGCATCATGAGATGTTTCCCTCTTCCAACACCTGATTCAAATGATCAGCTCATCATCAAGCTGCAGAAGCCTGATAATGATCCTGATGACTGAATCAGGTGTGTTGGAAGAGGGACACATCTAAAACATGCAGGACAGGGGCCTTGAGGACCAAGAGTTGCAGAGTCCTGGTCTAAAGACTAGAGAAAGGAATCAGGATCTAAAAGTGAGGAACATTACAAAAATAATACCATGAAGAATCTTTATGAAAATGTCTTCAGGCATTAGGATCTACAGGTTACATATGGTTTGTGTAGCCATGTGGCTATTTTCTAAATAAAGCCTCATAATGTGCAGGTGTGACGTGGATGGTTGCCTGTGGGAGAGTGTTCCCCTGGAAACAGAGCAACATCCGAGCTCAGGGGCTGGAAATAATAAAGTGCCATAACTATTCAATGCAACAAAGTAGGAAATGTATTGAACTTAGTTATTAAATATATTGGACTGCATTAACCCCAGTGTACTGCCTGAGGTCCTGGAGACCCTGGGGTCCTCTTTAACTGACTTCATATCTTTATGTCGTCTACTGTGAATTCCTTTCACAATGAGTTTGAACTGGTGGCAGGTAGACACTAGTTTCAATACAATAGAAACAGATCTACACACTCCCAGAGATCTTTATGAATCAGATGTTAAGGCAAACAAAATAATAAGAAGAATAAAAACTGGCATAAAGATCCATTTCTGAAATATCTTTCTACATATTGTTTATGATAACACCTGAAGATGAACAAAAACTACTGATTGAGGTTATTGGTATTTTGAAGTTTACTTTTGATGAAAGCAGTGAGATCAGAGTTTTATGCTCAGTTCAGTTGTGCTATATGAGATCAGATTGTTCAAAAGCTGTGGTACATTTACTTTAACAGGCCTATTTACTCAGATTAATAGAGAGACTGGGACAGCTACAGCCTCCCAGCTGCTGACACTCAGAGGCAGTGAGAATAGGATTTTTTTTTACATCTTTTTTTAAATTCATTTAATACAAGTACTTGATCTAATTTCCAGATCTTTGAAGGGATGAGTCATTTAGATTTAAGAGATTCAGGTGAAGACCGGCTTAAAGTTTAGACCTAAGCAGAACTTTCATCTTTTGGTTTTTAGCTTCACATGTGGTTTCACTCGACTGACACAGACAGTGTTGCCTGACCTTCACACAAAGCACGACTGAGTTTATAACTGAATTTATTTACATTCTGCTTCCTCCTTTTAGATTTTGTCTTATTCACTGTACAACTCCAGCCTCCAGAACTGCAACCATACTTCAGATGTACTCTGGAGTGTGTGTGTGTGTGTGTGTGTGTGTGTGTGTGTGTGTGGTAGGGACAGAAGGCAGTAAGCCAGAGAAGAGAATGAGTTCACTTCAGTTCTCCGTGACTGAGGGGTGAGCTCCCAGTGGCTGCAGCTCGGAGCAGCATACAGATCAGAAACAGCAAACACAGCAGAGTGGATGGAAATGTAGAAACAGCCCCATGCTCACTCAGCTGAGATGTGCCTCACTTAGAGGGAAGCTGCTTCTGTGTCATGAAGAAATAAAGTGAAAACTCTGCTGAACTCTGGAGACAGTCGTCCCAGAGACAAGATACTTTTAAAATGCTAGATTTTATAATATACAGTAAAAGTGAGTCATCTCAGTCACCGTATTTGAAAAATTGTAAAGTTGCTTCATGCCCCAACACCTGGAGTGAGTCATTAGGTGCGTTCAGAGTTAAAAGAAAGCTACTTCCTCCATCATATTCAGTGGTAAAGTCAAAAACACACTGACGCTCCCTTGTACAAAGCCACAGTCTCGTCTGTTTAAAACACTGCATCACAAAGGTGTGTGTTACTGCTGCTACCTTTACGGTGTGAAGCTACTTTAAAAAGTTACAAAGTGACTTCAATCAAGTAAATTATTGTAAATGTGTCAGACTGAAATTAAATAGATGCTTTTTGATTTATTTATTTATTTGACTCTAATTCAATACAAACCTTGTGAGACTGTCCTGGTTGACTCAGTCAGCAGCTCACACACACAATAGAACAATCACAAACAAATGAGTAAGAACATAAGAAGGTTGCAGACATTTAAAAACATGTAGCATGAGAAGGTGAAGCAGTCCATCCAACCTGAGTGTACAGTGTGCAGTGGTGAGTGAGAGGCTTGTAAACCTCAGTGCTCTGTGGTACAGTGTCCAGTGTATGTAAGGATGCAGGCAGGTCTACAGTGTCTCAATAGTTCATTACAAAGTAGCAAAAACTAGTCTCTGACTGGTGGGATGCTTAGTCCAGTTAAACACTGTTCAATCCGCTACAAATTTTGCCATTTTAACAACCTTGTAAGTTCACAGTTTGCTACACTGCACGACATGAAGTTTGCTGTGTGCAGATTGCACGATGCTGTGTGTTGACTGCAAAACACAAGCTGAATCACAGCCTATGATGTACGTGAGTCAACATGAATAAAACGTCATAAGTGTGCACCATCCATCTACGAAAAGCAACTCACGAAGCGAGGATGGAGCGCTGCCCTCGTGACTTTTATGTGTTTGGAGAAATGTTCCAAAAAAGGAGGAGGAGGAGAACATGGACACGGTCGTGGCTCGGAAAGAGAGGCCAATTTTGCAACGAGAGCTTGAAGTAAGTACTTGTAAGCATCTACTAGCATTTAACGCCAGTGTCTGAGATCAGTACGTAATTTCAAACTGCATTTCTATTGGTTAGCTGGTTGACGCAGGTCACAGCAGCAGTTACACTGTGAGATGATCACCCCAAATTCCTGACACTGTTGAAATTTTATCGCAGGTTGTCTTTGGTCGCAAGACCATGGCAACAGCTGTCCTAGAACCTGTCTCACAGTGCGACGTAGGACCACTAGTTTAGAGCCAAGACCAAAGACATCTCCAGGATCCTCTCACGATTGTTATCTTTCATCTGGGATGGCTGAAAATTGCACAGTGTGTAGGAGGCTTTAGTCATGAAGTACCACAACTCTGAGACTCAGTGGATCATTAGCAACAATATTAGTTTTAGAAAAATAAAACCAAGTTTCCTTTCAACAGCTGTACCAACCTGAAACTGTTTCATTTGAAGGAAAAGAAAAGCCACAGAGTGGAAGACACATTCTGACTGAAACTAATGATTCATGGGACTGTTTGAACATAAACACCTCACACAACTAAGATATTATCTCTGAAAGTCACAACTCCCCAGTCATGGACAGTTGGAGTCATGGAGGCTGCCACTTTAAATATGATGTCAGAGCAGAGTGAGACGTGCAGCACAGAGTTAACAATGGCTGTGGATAAGTAAGAGTTCATCACTGTCCAATCACAACAGAAAGTATAGTTTGTGGAGTGGTCCCTCAGGACTGGCTCCAGCAGAGGGGCAGACCCCACAGACCAGCTCCAGCAGGAATCATCCAAACACCAGCAACCAGTGTGTACTGCCTCTGTGGCTACACCCATTTCTTTAAAATACAATTTCTGGTTTGTTATTAGACTTAATTTAGCAAAGTTTCTCATACAAAGTAAATACTTATTTTATTAATTATTTTTAATGATACAACACTCATGACACCCGATTTAAAAAAAAAAAAAAAAAAAAAGATTGTGATATATCGACATCTCAAAGGCTTTTTTTCTCTACTGCAACAGTCCCCCCTCCCCCTCCCCCCCGAGCATCCACACTGTCACTGATACAGTTACAGCCTCTTCCCCTCCTGCAGGCTCTGCCCTCAAAGGTGCTGAGATGCACTGGAGAGTATCTGGGCCCTCCGGCCTCCTTGGAAACATAATAGATGTTCCTGTGCAGGGTCCAAGACTCAAAGTGAATTTCAGACAAAAAGGAAAGTCAGCAGAATACACTGTGCCATTTCAAAAGCATCTTTTGTGGATTTCTACCTTTCTAACTTGATACCTGTCCTGCAGCAATCCATCCATCCTTAAACCTGCACTGCTCCTACGCTGCATAATACCTCTCACTGTGCTCAACCAAATACCTGCTGCACATGAAAGAGGAGTGACCTTCCTCTTTGTAGATGGTAGCAGCAGTCAGTATATTACATACTGTCTGTAATAATCCATTGAGCTCATCCCAGTGTACACTCCACACTGAACATTTCACAACTTGTGGGACTATTCTCTACATATTATATTAACTGATTAACACACTTCATAATTGCATGTGGCTGAAAAACATGTTAGAAAATAGCTTTACAAAACCGAATAAAACTTGTGAAAAAATATTCATCCTCCAATAAGTTTGTTTTTCTTGAGCAGATGCGTGTGCTTTCCAGCCTACTTGTTTTATTACATGTAATATAATATTACTTTTTCCATTGTCAATTAAGAGAGAAATGTCATGGTGACAGTTGTAGTGAAGAAAAGTCAGGGAGAGAAATGAGTTTGCTGGCTGTGCTGTTTCTACGGTAACTGGCTCATGATAACTCTGGGAGACCTTTACAGCACGCCTCCCACCTCCCTTTAGCTTCACTGTCTCTCCCACTTTCAATAAAAAAAAAGAAACTTTGTTCAGCTCAGCCTCTCCCACTCTGCTGCTTTAAGTCTTTTACTTTGACACTTGTCTCCCAACACTGTCCTAACATGACTTCTACTCAGAAACGTTTCAGCTGGTGTGTTTCTTACGCAGAGATTAACTGATGACACACACATGGTCAGAGTGAGAAAAGTTGAACAACTCTTGTGTAGTAAAAAGATCTGACAGGGAGCGTAGCGGCATAAAAGAGGGAAGATGATTTCATTACTTACTAAATACACACATGCTGCACGTATATGTTGTTTTATCGCATTAGTTTTTATTCCCACTTGGTTTAAAAGGCTGTAAATCACACAGCTGATCCAGACATCCTGTCATTGGAATATTCCCATCCTCCTTTAAACATGTTACTGTTCATTTAAAAAAGCTCAGTGTCTGTTTGAAGCCGGTTCACACACCCCTTTAAACTGTTTCCCTTTGCTGACTGTGTCAAAACTCTAAACACCAGCAAGTAAGACACATCACCTGGAAACAAACCATTTACATTCAGGTCAAACTGAACTTCAAAATCCTTTGTCAAAATGTGACTCTGCTGACAACAGGAGGCACATTTCCATCATATGAACACACTCTCTGATCTGCAGCAACACAACAACAAACTGAACACAAAACACTGCATTTCTCACATTTTCATTTATTTCTTCAACAACCCACAGTTTGCTGCCAGGCAAAAAAAAAAAAAAAAAAAAATCTCACTGATTTCAACTTTTCAATCAAAAAGGGGAGATTGTTTTTTTTGTCCAACTCATGATTTATTAGTATTTTTTCATGTCCGTTACAATGGACGCCAGGAGTCGATGGGTGTAAAAGTCAAGAAAACTTAAATAATGAAGCAGAGTTTTTCCACATAGTAACTAAGCATCTTTTTCATATAAAAGAAGTAAGTAAGGTGTCCACTCAAAGCTGTATGCAGTATACAGTATACTGTACTTTACAGTACTCACACACTATAAAACAGTATGTAAAGCAAATATAAAACAATACAAGAAAATCAAACTATGCACAGCTGGGGAGCTGGGGATCTTCTGGTCTGTTAGGGTCCGTCCACAAAGTCTCGTCCACATCTCATACGATGTCTTCCTGTGCAGGTCTCTGTGGGAGTAACGTCTGCTGTGTCTGGTCCATCCCTGGATGATGCTGCATCCATGTCTCCACCTGCCTCTTCCACTGCTCGCAGGAGACACACAGGGACATGGGGTTGACGGTCATAGACACACCCCCTCCAAGCTGAACAACTCCTGTTTGGTCTAAGAACGGGGACTATGGGGCAGGTAGTGCATTATAAACTGGTTATGGTTTGTGAACTGCTCCTGGACCAGAGCAGCCGGTGAAACTCTCCCAGATCACATCAGACCTGCTGCTCTGTCTGCTCTGTCCGACTCTACTGTGAAGTCCATCCACAAACATGAGGATTTCTTTGGTGTTGTACGGTCAGAGCTTTGCATGAAGATGCAGCAGCTGCAAAGACTTATGGCAGCACATAGTGTTATACTGCCCCCCCGCTGCCCTGGGACATGGACATGGACAGATGTCCTTTGTCCAGTGATGTTACGTCCCTGTTGTCTTGTTTTATTCAAGTTCCATGAATCTCTGTATCAGAAAAAATACAGTATTTACTGTACTGTATGTATTTACTGTACTGTATGTATTTACTGTACCGTGTGTATTTACTGTACTGTGTGTACTGTGAATAGTGTTACTCAAAATACATATGTAACTACCAGACCTACTACAGCTTATAGACTGGTCTATGTCAATACAGAGGGTGGATCAGGTCAAACACAAGGCTGAGCAGGGCAGAGCACACACACACACACACACACACACACACAGGTACCTGGGTAACTTTCTTATGTCATGTAAACATATGCTCATATTGCTGGATCACTCTAGCCCACCAATACAGTAAAGTAATAGAGTATTGTACAGTCAAGTAATAGAGTATTGTACAGTAAAGTAATAGAGTATTGTGCAGTAGAGGACTGTAGCCTCCATGCTTGCTCAGTACTCAGAGTGTCTGACCTGGGTTCTGTTTGTAGTTCTTGGGCCCTGACTGGTCGGGGTTCAGTTTTCTCAGTCAGTGCTTTAAGTTGTGACTCTCAGGTTTTCTAATGACCTGCTGTGTTTTATATTTTGAACAAAAGTGTTTTCCCAGCAGTAACCACATGTTTTCATTTGTGAGCAAGGTGTCTTCTGTATGAAACAGTGTCCAGTGTTCAGGAGGAAGTGTGTTGCAGAAGTGCAAACACAGCAACTGTCTAATTGCAAAGTGAGTGATGACAACGTGGCCATGTCAAAAAAGTGAGTGAGAGAACAGACCACTGGACTGCACCAGCTTTTCATGCTGCATCTTAACCTGTTGTCCAACGGCCTCTGGCTGGACTGACCAGTCAGAAAGTGACTCAGCTGAGACTTTAGTCTGGAAGAGGAAGAGGAGCAGCACATCAGGTGAGGAATTATGTGGCTTTTAAAAAGGACGATGCTGCAGCGTCAGGTGTTGTACAGAACATGTAGTGATACTGTTACTACTTCACAGGACAACACTACAAGTGGTGCAACATGACGTGGATTCAGTATTCAGCATATTCACCAGTCATCTGTCAAATGTTTTCTGTGTGTGTCCATATTAATCTGTGTACGTGCTGGAAATGTCCTCATTAAATTCATTATTGTTACACATTTTAAAAGAAATACAGCATGAAAGAGGCAGTGGTATTGTAATCTGATTACTTGAAGTCCAACCACATCTTATTTCCTACTTTGATGACAGGAACAGAAATGTTCTTCACACTTCCTTTGGTGGATGCTCTCTCACAGATATGATCAGAACTATGCAGCAGTGAATCTGATAAAGTTTGTACTCTGTGTCATCACTTCTGAGAAATTCACTTGGAAACTTTCTGCAGATAAAATAATATTTCACAACGCCTTTCAAAGCACTCAAGGACACTTTACAGTCAGATAAAAAACACAATACAAATAAATAAAAACTACAGAGAAAGTAAACACAGCAAATTAAAAGGAAACAGTGAAGTTACAGTGAGTGAACAGATTGAAACAGATGAGTTTTAAGTTTGGATTTCAAGACTTTGTTATTGTATTGACTTTGATGGCAGTGGTGTGAGGGGTGAGAGAGGGGCGAAGATGATTTATGTTATGCAAGCGGAAATATGCAGATGGAGTGATGTTATTAATGTGGGAGTGGAAAGAAAGTGAGCCGTGGAGGATGACACCCAGACAGTTAACCTGAGGGGAGGGGGACACTGTGGAGCTGTCGATTGTGAGGGAGAAGCTGTTAGATTTGGATAGTGAAAAATCTCCTGCCAACTGACACTCATCTGACTGTGGTTGTGTTTCCATGACGATCAGGAAGGAGTGATGCTGCTATCAGATTAATGCTGTCAGCATCAGCTGAGACATTCAGAGGAGACTGAATTAC
>OOFC01016961.1:0-14727 GCA_900323345.1 Pseudochromis fuscus
GGGATGGACTGATTCAGCAGGTCTCCAGCTTTGATAAGTTCAAGCGGTGTAATGCATTATCCGTCTGATCACATTAGTCATGCAGGAGCTCTCCATCTGACCCGAGCCTGCATGGGGGTAATGTGAGGCTGCTGACACAGAGTGGCCTGACGAAACAGTCCCAGGCCCAGCAGATAGAGAGACGCACGGAGAGAGAGCGTGAGGGGGAGAGTAGGCCTGAAATCTGACACCCAGAAACACTGACTTGGTGTCTGGCTTCTCTTACTTAGTCAACCTGTACGTGCCAGCTTCCCTCGCCGCAATGGTTCCACACAAACAAAGACACTCTCCAGTTCTCCTCACAGGATGTGAAGCAAGCAGTGGAAAACAAATTGTGAGCGCTCTCAGGAACTGTAGAAACAATGATGATAGTTGGACAAAAAAAGAAAAAAAGTTGAGCGAGGCCGGGAGACGGGGCAAACGTTTCTGTGAAATCAAACACTGGCGGCCAAAAGGAACGTCTGCGAGCGGTAACACAAGCCTCCGCCGCTGGTTTTCCATGAACCTGAGCTTGTTTAGGCTTGCTAAATACTCTAACGCCGTGACATGGGAACGACCCCAGCGCAAATAAACAGGGAGTGGGGTGGTGTGGGGTCATCAGTTAAGGCCGCTATTGGCATGTGCTCCCGCCTTGTTTGTCAGCTGCTCGCCAATGGACACCTCACCGCTGCAATGTCCCATATTGCTGCTGTCAACACTCACACCACCGATATAACATGAAGAGGAGGCGCACGCGGCACACATGTGAATACGTACATGCAACAAATGATAGCATGATGTACTGAAATGTTTCCCCCTCTTCAGTAAAAGGTCACGGAGAAAGGGCTGCTTAAAAATCTGAACCGCTGTACTCATCTCCTCCAGCTCGCACTTCTTCTCAGAGACACTCTGACTGCAACAATGTAAAAAGCAAGGAGAAGCTGACTCTTTATAAAGAATATAAAAAAGACCTGACAAATTACAGGCTGTACTCCACTCGCATACACTGCACTCAGCACATTTGGCTGTAAATGCCATGGTGAAGGTTTGAGTCATTTTCTCTGTCACTGCAGTGAAAGGATTTTCAGTTTCGTCTGCACAAACCTCCTATGGGCGAAGATGAGCCGCAGCTCAGCTCTTCAAACGCAGACAGGGAGGACACAGAGAGGCAGCAATTCAGTCCTGATTCTCTCCCAGATTGTTTGGGTTATTCTTAACTTTAAAACGCTGTTCTCACTTCATAAAAAACAATGTGGTTATTTAGGGCTTGGCTGATTTGTGGATTAGAGCATGTTGTTCAGCCACACTTTGAGTAAAAATAACTGATCCGATGCTTTAAAAGGAGGAAAATATAAGCTCTGTTGATATATGTTCATTTCCAAACTTGGTACTAAACAGAGAGGAGGACAATTTGCAGTCTGAGGGGAGCCTCTCTCGTCAGAAGCTCTGTAAAAATCCTGGTTGCCAAGAACGGTGGGAAGAAAGGAGAAGCAGGGGGAAAAGCCAGGAAAAGGTCCAAGTCACTTTGTTCTTCTTTTTGGAAACGAACTCTGGTTGAACCCAGGGAGACGCCAGACAGTTTACAAAGAGCCAGGCATTACTCTCTCACTTTTCCAAGCCTTGCAATTTAGAAACAGGGCCCCAACCTACTATAGCTTCCTCCTCACAGACTGCACTCTTTAACCTTTGTAAATCTGATGAAAATCTCAAGTGTCTACATGCTCCTCCTCCTCCTTCTTCTTCTTTTTTTTTATTTTATAAAACCTGTGCCAAACTGTGACTCATATAAGTAAAATGTCAGTGAATAAGAGTTCATGTTAAATTAATGAAAACAGTATCGCCTCCATAGTGCACCAGCCCTGTGTTTATTCTCAGCCGTCTGCATGGCTGCGACGCAACAACCCAGCAGACAAAGTGACAAGGCTCTCTCAATAATCTCAAAGACAGCTTCAAAGTTGTGTTCACAGATAAGGTTATATTGGATATTTTGTTTTATTTCCTGCCTTGAAAAGCAGCGCTCTGCCACATCCCTCAGAGAATATTCACGGGGCTTTCATCATGTGAGCCGCTCTTCTTTTAATCTGCTGTTAAGTGAGTAATAATTCACACATTCCTTTTCATGACTTTGACCCTCGTAGCGAACATAAACAGAAAATCCCTCTGACCTGCCTCTGCATGTAAAACAGCTCACTTAGCAAACACCATCAAACTCGGCCAAGGAAAACAGACTGAGAGGGGGTGAGAAAGCCCGGCCCCAGAAAGGCCCAAACGTCTGCATGAAAACACTCCTGTCCAATGACAGCCAGTCTGCGGGGGCCGGTGCTGTTCACATGCACGGTGTGTGACGTTTGTCGGGAAAAATTAAAGAAAATATCCATGTTTCATCCTAAATAAATGCACAGTGGTGTAGGAGAGTTACGTCTGTGTCCAGTTTAAGCCACATTTTCTTGAAAGTCCTTCAACTAATAAAGGAAAACATCCAATAAATAAACAAACAAGTGATGCTGAGACAGAAAGGATACACTATAAGACCATAACATCAAACACACATCATGGGTGCTTACCTGTTTTCTCCTTTATTTCACACAAGACGTTGAAGAGAGCAGGTTTCATTCTGTGGCAGTTGAGTGCATGTTTCCTAAAAGGACGACAGGACACCACTTTGCAAATCAATATTCAAACAAGTGGCAACAGGACACAGCTGCTTAACAAAGTGGGGGCTTCTTGGAAAAATAATATTGATATTTTTCACCATTTTCCAGGTGTTTCTACTGTAAAGCATGTTGATTTATAAAACATGGTAAAATATTAGTAATGTTTTTTTAAAAAAGATCCATAATCATGGGATTTAATTTATTTTTATCACATAAGTGTCACATGTATGAATTCAAACGTTTTAAAACCCAAATTTCCTCACTTATAATATTCAACAAAATCCACCCGTTTACACTACAACTGAAACAAGCCTCAAATGTATTTTACCATATATTTTTTCAGTTATTATTAATATTGATAGTGCAATGGGTCAAAACTATGGGAGAGGATCTGCAACATGTTATTATAGCAAAGGATTACAATATAAGCTCCTTTGTAACAAGGCAGAAGAGGTGCCAAGTGCTCCACAGATAAAACGCGTCTTATCTTAATCTGCTGTAATCACACAGTAATTAATAGTTTTGATGTTGGAAAAAAAAAAATTCACACAAAAGTTGTTTCCGATCATTTAATGTGAATCGTGACAAGTTTTCAAGGTTTTTCCTTTCGCTTTCGCGCAGTCACGGCACTTCAGTGGGCGTAATTGCTTTCATTTAGAGGTAGTCTTGATACAAACCTCAGTGTTATTATCTCCCTCTTCCATCCCCAGTATCTCCTGTTTTCGGTTAATATTACAGGTGTTTTTTGTGCGTGTGTGTGTGTGTGTGTGTGTGTGTGTGTGTAGCCTCACCTCGCCTGTGCTTCGTCTAAGCTTTGGTCTGTGATGGTCATTATTTGCTGTAATATGTCTCCGATGTCCTGCTTTCTTCCCTCTCCGTCCGTCCCTGCCGTGCCATCCTGCATATGCTGCGCCAGGCCGGGGTGTCCGGCCATGCCTACCCCGTGGGAGTGCATCAACCGAGGCTGCTCGTCCATCCTTGACCACGGTCCCTGCTGCCTCCCCTCCAACTTTTAAATTTTAATATCAAGAGGGAAAAAAAGAAGAGAAAATATCCTCGGAAATTCCTCTGGATTCCTCGGCGTCTCTCTCAGCCCCGACACTCCTCCTTTTTCCTTGGTAAGCTTTTCTGGATTTGGGAGGAGGGAGACTGACAAACCCTCTCTCTGCTCTCTCTCTCTCTCTCTCTCTCTCGGTCTCTCTCCCAGCTGGTTTAGGTGAAATCTGATCTGAATCGCTGCTTTTGGCTTTGGCCACTCCTGCACCGCTACTGTAGGGAAGAAGGGGGGAAAAACACACAGGATTGAACATTAAAGGCTCCTAATCTGATTAAAAGTGGAGCGCGCTGAGCTCCGCTTATGAAACCTCCGATATACTCGAAAGCTGGATGCGCCAAAACGCACTTAAGACTCAACTTGCCTGTGAAGGGTTATGGATACAAAGTAACCACCAACTGTTATTGTTTCGCTTATGTCTGGTAACTGACTCATAATCAGAGTATGGATGAAAAGCCTCCGCCCCTCGAGCCACGATTGGAGAAGAAGGAGCGCGCAAGTCCCACCTCGGTCCTCTCCGAAAACGTCAATCATCCTCCTCGGGAAGGTGGGACACTGTAATAAACATAAAGAGATGTGACCGGACCGGGTGGCAATACAGTGATGGATAGAGAGTGCATATGTAGCCTAATAAATAATTGTGAGTGGCAGTGAAGCTCTGACCCAACAGGACAGCGTGGTGGTGCTTGGAAAAGGCACTCTGTCACCCGGACTATATATTTTCCTGCTGAATATTTACATCCGTGTAATCAGTCAAAGGAATAATAAATCAAGATGAATTTATTAGAACGTGCTGCAGTTTGTGGAAAGCATTTTATAAGCCTTGTGTTGTATTACAGGCCCACAACAGTCGTAACAAATATCCACAGTCAACCCAGCCCCCTATTTAAACAGCCTGCCTCCTTTACCATCCAACATTTGTGACTGCTGTAAGTGCTAATATGTTATGGGTTAATCCATTAATTGATTGGTCAATTAACATAAAATTAACAAGCTTAACTATTTTGATTATTATTTTTAAAGTCAAGTTTACATGTGTTGGTAAGTACTGTATGTATATTTAACAAAAGTTGTCTATAATCTTTTCTGTCACTAGAGGGCGCCACCAGAAATATGACAAAGCCTCAGCTGATGTCACCTGAGTCGCGGAGTTTGAAGCTTAGACTGGAAATAAAAAGCGAATGTAGTCACAGTGGGGTCGCCCACTGGTGTGTGGACTGGTGTGTTTAAAAGCCCAGAGTTTGGCATTTCGCTGCCAGCACCTTGTCTTTGTTCTTCCAGAAGTGACCATATTTGGATAAAGGGGTGGAGTCGGGGAGCTAAGATTGGAGGCGGGTCTAGTGGAACATCCAAAGCAGTCTATGTGTTCAAACCTGTAAATCGAACCAGCCACACCCACAAACATACCACTCTTTGCTGCCTAATATTCACTTAATGGTTAAATTATTTTCAGATGGACCACGAGAGAAGCGACATTAGCTAATGACGTCAGAACGACTTGTGGATAAAGAATATCGACTGAGTATTTCATTAGAGAAGCTAACAGTTTTTAATAGAAGTCTAGTGGAGCCAGATTTTTTTGGGGAGCCAGCACCTAGAGACCATCGGTGGTATTGCACTTTTTGGCATTTTGGCATTGGCTTTACTTTTCAGACCATGTGCCTGAATCAATCATTTATACAGAGTCTGTAGTTTGAAGACAACAAGACTGACATGAAAATAATCGGATGTTGTGGAGTAAGAAAGAAGTGAGGTTAGCAGACCTCTTCATCTCTGCCTATAGGTATCGACGCTCCAGGCTGCAGTGGCTGCTCTGAGCATAACACAGCCCAATCTCTGACTGAACTGTCAGTATTCAAGTTGCATTGTGGGTAACCTTGGTGCCAGGTAGGAAGAAAGAAAGAAAGCTATGTGAAATTTTTTAAAATGTTAGGCTATTGCTTTCCTTTTTTTAAACCGCAAATCACAGCTACAGGCGCAGAATGCTAAACACTAAATCAGCAGAGTGTTTTTAAACTCCTAAATTTCACTGCTTTTTAAAACAGTTGCAGGTTTTCTACATCTTTGGTGAGATTAACATGAATATATTATCTGTTTTATGTCAAATAAATAATTGGAATATATCACCTTGAGCTTGGGGCATTTTTTTAAAACTGCTTTCTGACATTTTAGAGGCCAAATTATTAACAAAGAAATTAATCTTCAGATCAATCAATAATTGAAATAACTGCAAACTGCAGCCCTAATTGCAATTATAACTTAATCCTCTCCCATTAACAGTAGAAAAATCTGCACCATAACATGAACACACTGCAGTTGTGTGCCTCAGAGCCTGGTCTGTGCCTTCTTTCACTGGCCGGACAGAAATCGATCAGTCAGTTTTCTCATTACGTGCTGAATAGGGAGGTAGGGTAGTAATTGTCACAAGGGGCAGGGTGAGGTTGAGGGTAGTGGTGGTGATAATGTCTGACACTCAGGAGCTGCAAGACTGCACAGCACAGCCCTGAAATGGAAGTCTGCAGTCCGACAGCCATTCTGCTTTATTTTATCCCCTATTTAACAGGGTCATAATGAGAGGAGGGGGGGTCGGATTGGTCTTGTTGATCTTACAAAGGAGATAGAGGTTTGACTGTAAGCGATTACGCTCTACAGTGAAGAAAAAACATTTATCAAACAGAGCAATTATCAGTTTTTTTTCTATATGTTTAATTCAATCATTTAACTCTAAAGCAATGAATATAAAAGCACAGTCTTCAGTCAGGTTCGTTCTTCAAACCCCGATCTATGTAAACCTTCCACACATCAGTCTTCTTAGTTCTGATTTAAAAATCAAGGCAGCATTGATTAGTGTGAAATATGATCTAAAGAGCTCATTCTTTTCACTCTAAATTCAAATTTATTCCACTGTAAGCCAATAAACAGAAATGACCTTATTGCTTGGATGCTGCTGGGAAAGTAAACTCTGAATAGAATAAATAAGACCTTGTTTATGGCTCTGATTGCAGTATTTCAGATAAAGCGGCATTAGCGGCCTTAATGAAAGAGAAGAAATCCTCTGACATTGCATATTTTCCATCTATTAAAACCAAATGTGTTGTTGCAGCATTAATATTCTCATAAAAAGTAGGATGTGATTATAATTGCAAATGAATTTTGATGTAAAAATATTCTTATAAATAGTAGATGTTTTTCTCCAGAAGTTGCAGAGTTGTTTTTTTTCCAGGACTAAAAATGTTAATGCTGAGCATGTTGGTATTCCCAACAGAAATGTGAACTAGTTGAATTTGTTGAGTAGTGCTGTGTTTGCCATCATCCCGGCGAGGCAGCTCTGATAAATATAGAAGAAGACAGAATACACCAAACATTATAATACACCTATGAACAGAGACTTTAATCTTAAAGTAATATAAATCACAAGCAAGGTGTTTTGGATGCTTAAGTTACCATTTATAAGCAGCACATAAATGTATAAATAATGTGTTAGAAAGACTTGATTATTGTTAACTTACTGTTTATTAATGCTAATTTGTGGGTGGGTAGTGATTACTGGATGTAGTGTAATCAAAACTATGTAAACTGACCCGTGATATTTTGAGCTTTCTAACAAACTCATGCTGACTCCTCAGCACATATTCTCCTATCTGGACCAGGGTCAAACAGCTCCTCCCAGAGAGAGCTGCAGGTCAGAGCAGGGTAAGTTATGTATGAGGTAGGAACACACAGAGGGAGAAAGCAGCAACTGCATGGCACATCTCTCCAGGAAGTAACCTTGATGAAAAATTCAGTTGTTTGCAGCTCCTGGCGTCCCTCAGGCATGAATAAAGTGAGGCCCAGACAGAGAGAAAAGACCTGGGCTCAGCTTGAAACTACTCACCGACTCACTGCTGAGGAACACACACACACACTGGCTAGCATTAGGAGATGGGTAGGAATTAAACTTTAATCACGCCTCAAATAGATTAAGCGACAGGAGCCGAGTCAGCATTTCCGAGCCCTTGCACAGCCTCGGTTGACCATCCTCCTCTGAACTCCTGCTAAATTAAATACCCACCAGTTCCAGTTTCTTTTCACCTCAGATTTACTTTAAAACAAATGAAATCCTTGAAACAAACCGACCGTTGAAAACAAAACCCCGCGCAGCTTCCCAGTGATTAAACACAACATATTCAGTAATCGTTGGCAATGCCTCCCTGACCTGTGGTGTGCCCCAGGGCTGCGTCCTTGGCCCCTTGCTGTTCTTTGTTTACATGCTGCTATTGGGACATATTATAATTCACAAACAGAATATCCATTATCACAGTTGTGCAGATGACAGACAGATCTGTACCCATTAAACAGCAGAAGAACAACTGTCCACCAATCTCCAACCAGGAGCCAGAAATCCTGATGTACTTTACGACAATGAAGAAGCCACTCATGTTATTCACTTATGCTTCAGAGGTGCATTTTTTAAACGGACACAATCACAAGCAAGGATTAAAAAAGCTTATTGCAAATACGTTTGTCTAAATTCGGAATTCAAGACATTCAATATTGTCCTTCCTTTATTTTCTTTGTGTGTTTTCTGTCACTAAATTTCCTTTTGTGAAACACTTTGTAAAGGTGTGTTTGACCCAAAAGATTTCTAAATAAAGTTTTTATTATTATTGCATATGTAAGAAGTAATTGTTTTCTTACCTTCATTCCTCTTTATTTTTAAGATTTGAGAACAACCTGGTGAGGATGGAGACTTTTTTATTTCCTCCATAAATAGCTGCACCTATCTTTAACCCAGCAGGATTCTCTGTATCTTGTAGTTAATGATCATTTTTAGTGTGGAGGAGCCGGATGTGTCTTTGTGCAGCTGAGGCTGGGTCAGGGTGAAGGATGACTGATATGAAGGGGTTGACCTGTCACATAGCATTTGACTTACTATCCTTGGAACAGGATAAAAGGCGAGCCAAATGTCAAGTGATACAAGTGACGCATCCTCAAACACACATATCTACAAACAGAGAGGGATTGGGAGATGAATGGTTCATAATAAAACTAAAAACCCACCAGCTATTCTGTGGATGGCATGTAAAAACAGTAAGCTTATCATTTTTATGAAAATAATAGTCACCGGTGGCACTCGCAGTGTTTGTCAGCCACAGGATTTCCATGAGTGTGTCTGTTCTTGCTGTAGGGCCCCTGTAAGCCCTTAGACCTCTTGGCAAAGCGTGGGTTGTGCCTGGTGGGGGGAGATGTGACGGATGCCGGAGCCTCGGAGCCCGCTAGCTGCTCTGTGAATTTTCCCAGACTCATTTGCATTCATAAAGAGCCTACTCCTTGTCACAGAGTGTTTTCTTTTTTAGACTGCCTCCAAAAATCCCGTGCGACTCTTGGTGGGAGTGCGCCGGGAAAATCCGACTGTCAAAGACGACAAGACGAATGAATCCCTGTGTCAGACGCGTGTGGCTTCAACGATGACAGATGGAGGAGAGCTGTCCCTCCGTCGATCGGCAGGCTTCATTTTGGAATAAATAAATCTGAATTTCGCCCCCTCCCATAATTACAAGTGTTGCTTTATTTGACAGCTCTCTGTGTTCGTTGGTGGGAGTGTGTGTGTTGATGTGTGTGTGTGTGTGTGTGGTGGGTGGTGGCACTGACCAGGTGACAGCTTGATTTAATTCCATGTGGGCGTGACTGCAGCGTGGTGCAGTGGTTTTCAAACTGTGACTTCTCATTCTCGCTTTTTTAATCAAGCACCGATGTACAACTGTAACAGCAGGTGAATGTAAACATGCAATTAAAGGCAGTTCATTTGGACTCTTCCCCTCCCCTCACCTGTGCTCGGCTCAAATGTCCTTGGGCCAAATCCTGCATCCCAGCTCCCACCATTAGGGAAGCTGTTCTGTATGCAGCCATGCACTCTGACCTCCTGTGGAAGAATGGCAGGGATGTCATGAGGATTTTCTGACGCCTGGTTTCCCCTCCTTTAATAAATGAATCCCAGCGGACCTTCTGCATATTTCCAGCTGTGGTTTCATCAACGCTTTTCACTTTACAAGCAACACGCACTCAAGATAGGTTCAATCAAAGACAACATTTCCAACCAGGGAGCTTTGAGAATTAGCTGCAGATGCATATAATACTTGTAAAACATTGCTTTACATTTAAATTGAATTCTGGATGAAGCGTCTAACAGTATGTGCACTGAACTCCAAACAACTGAGCACTAAAACTCAAAGACACAGATTTGTTTTTATACAGTGTCATTTTGTTTGTCGTCTCTTAACACATGTCAGATCCATGAAACACATCATTTTTCAAATTTGATTTGAGGTGACCAGATAACTCCACTATGTAGAATCAGCCATGAGAAGCTGATTTATTGTTTTAAATTTTACAAGGCAAATACTTTCTCCAAAAAACGTATTTGAACTTTACTTCTTCCTCCCATCAACCATTTATATTTTTATAGTATTTTCTAAGTCACGACAAGTTTATTAACAACTCAAATTTGAATGCATTTTATTGAATCCCTTGCTCTGTATGAATGTTGAATGAATGGTTTGATGGCGGTCGAAGGGGCTGTAGGCGCAAATTGACAGCCACCAGCTGTGGCTAGCTTAGCTTACTGCCACCGGTATGACTGGGTGTGAATGAATAATGGTTTTTGTGAGCGTTTTGAGTCTGGATGTCCAGAAAAAAGCACTATATAAAGCCAAACCATTATCATTATTATTATTATTAGGATTATGATTATGATTATGATTATTATTATCCCTCCCCGCTGAGAGTATTTTCTGCTTGAATATTCAATTTTACTCACAATATTGCAGAAGATAATGACTGTCTGTGTCACTGTGACATGTAACTATTACCTGATGTTTCATGTAGTGTTTTGCATGTAATACGTTTGGTTTTAATGCGAAAAATTGGGTTGGGTTAAAAGGTGACGTGGGGATTAGTGTTAGTAACACAGAGTGTTTAGTGTAAGTGTAATTTGTTAATTCAAGAAAAGATTAAAAAAAACAAATAGGCTTCCAAATAAACAAACAACAACAAAGTCCTATGTTATCATTATTTTCTTCCAAATGCTGCTACTAGAGGAAAACCTCCATTTCACATATTTTTTTTTCAACATGAAAATGGGGGAAAAAAAAGGCCTTGAAAAGCTTGTCATTTTTCCTTAAAACAGCAGAAAACAACAGAACAAGTTGAATGTGAGCAACACAGATTCTCTAAACCTCAAAGAACACGGTGCAAGTGGAGGATGATAAAAAAGGAGAACATCTGGTGAGCTGAGCACGGTGCCAGGACAAGACAAAGCCATGTGTCTGGCAAACACATACCTACACACATACCTAAACACAAACACACATGCGCACACACACACACCCAAACATTCATTCATGCATGCGCACTCAAACCTGCCTGCCCCCAAACTTGCAAACAAGCAAAAAAAAAATCCCCCTACACACACGCACGCACACACACTTATATCCATGCACGTTACATTCATTGTGCCAGCACTCATGCACAGCAGGGTGCAGTTGGAGCAAAAGAAAAAGCAAAAGTAGGATGTGATTGGAGAGACCACTGTTCAGACAAGACTAATCTGCATACTCAGAGGCTTAGAAGTGAATATGCATGAGAGAATAAAACGATATGCCTTGAAGCAGACCACCCGCTCTCTTTGGATTACTGTACCCACCTCCGAGTCTTTTATCTTCTTGTTGGCATGCAATCAAGCTGATTTAGTGTGCACTTGCTGATGGTTTCACACAACAGATTGGACTTATATGATGATAACCTGTTGAGAAAAAAAAAAGATAAATATTGTCATCAAAGTAAGAATTTTAAATTTCACAAAAATATAAAAAGAAAAGATCCAAGAATTTGTTTTTTTGTCTATATTTCTTATGCCTGAGTCAGTAAACTGTAAGTCAATTGAACCGAGCGCAGACAGAGAAGCAAAACAGGGAGAAAATGAATATTTGGGAGAAGAGCGCAGTATTAGACACAGAGCTCTGATGACCCATCAAATATTGAAGAAATGTCTGCTGGAACCATGAATTCACATTTCAGACAGACTTCCTCTAAGACTGTCCTCGCCAATGAATGAATATTTCATTTCAGAAAATAGAGTGGCCCTGAAAGGCACCATTACCAAACCCTAATGTCAGGGGAAAAACATTCTCCACATTTAGCTGAAAGTTAGGGTGAAATGATAAGAGCCGTCCATGCATAACACAATCTGATGGGGTAATGCATTGGCATCACATTAGCATGACTGTATTTGACTGAACAGCAGTGTGTGTGTGTGTGTGTGTGTGCAGGTTTTCCCAAATGACTGAAGAGAGAAACTGGAGAACCCGGAGCACATTGGTTATCAATTTATCATCTCGCTCATCTGGTGAAAAGGAACAAAAGTCAAAAATGTTTAAAAACTCAATAAACACAAGGTCAGTGCATTTACATGTGAAGCAATAATCAAATTTGAAGTAGTAACATGAGGAAGTTTTTTTCCCTTTTCAGGAAACACAGTTTGATTCTGATGCTGAAGAACCTGAACCTTTCTTAAACTACTACTTTTACTATTTTCTACTTTTCTATTATATTTATTTAATGGCTATAATTACTGGCTCCTTGACTGAGGTGTTTACATGCAAAATATTTGATCAGCGATTAAATGTATACTCTGTAATCAAATAAACTGCCTAACAGTACCTAAGCTAGCTAGCTGAAGCTTATCATAGACATCTGACAGGACAAAGTATAAACTGTTAAACATGTGTTCAGACTGGTGCTCAGTATAATACAATGGACTGCAAAAAAACCCAATAAAGAGTCTTAGTTGTCACATACAACAAACTAGCCACAAATGGAGTACATTTATATAGCGCTTTCTTGACCTAAGCTACGTCCCAAAGTGCTTTACAAGGCATCTCATTCACCCATTCACACACCAGTGGCTACTGAGCTGCCATGCAAGGCGCTAGCCACCATTGAGAGGAACTTAGGGTCAGTGGCATAAATATCATTTGTCCAATCATGTTGATACGTGTCAGACGTGATGAGTCGTGATAGCCTGAGGTAAGTTGTTTATTCTTTCATCAAGAAAAAAGAAGCAAGTGGATGAAAATTGACAAGAAAACGTAGCATCAGGTTTAGCGTTAGCTTAGCCTCTCTTGAGTGGTTGTGTGTGTGTGTGCCTTCTTGTAGCGTGAACGAGGTGCGCTTTGTGTTTCGGGAGGGTTTGGGGGCACACACACAAAAAAATTTGCACCGGGGCCTATAACCATGATGATACACTAGTGCTTAGGGTTCAGTGTCTTGCCCAAGGACACTTCAACATGTGGACAGGAGGAGCTGGGATCAAGCCCACAACATTACAATTCATAGGCGACCAGCTCTACCCCCTGAGCCACAGCCGCCCAACAAATAACCTTTGCATCTTGGAGGAAGTTAACAAGAACTGGAACAACAAAAAATCAGTTCTGATTTTATTTCATAAGACTAGAAAGCAGTCAGAGAACTTCCACCAAAGTATAATCCAGCTGTGTGGATGATCTGGGCTGAAGACTGTCGCCCTCTTGTGGGTGGATAGTAACACTATCTTGTTAAAAAAAAAAAAAGTGCTCACCAGACGAGATCCCATTCTCTGATTATTTCCAATAGTTAATAAAATAGATGTTTCCCATTTGTTCCTTGGGTACCTATCCCTATTGGTAGGTTGGTCACATAGAAAGTGATGTTAAATTTATAATGTGAGACTGAGGGACTCATAGATGTGTAATGAGATTTCTGCAAACCCTTAGCTCTGGTTGTCTAAAGAATTAAACATATGGGATGGGATCAATCCTTCATTAAAAAAAAATGTTTCAGGTTTGTTATAACAAACTGTGATAAAGTAGCTTTCCTAAAAGTTGGTTTGTATTGACATCACCTTCACATGAATCTAAACATAAAGATGTAAAGGTGTAGAAATCTGATGACTGACAACACTCCAGGATCACTGGTGTTTTAGAGCAATCGGACCAGTGCAACACATGTAAACACTTCCTTCAATGTCCTGCCGTCAGTAAGTCTTTTCTGTGTGGGTGTGTATGTGTGTGTGTGTGCATTCAAACACAGTTGCTGACACTCATGAGTAACAACACCTGCAAAATCTCTGCTTCCCTTCCACCCTTGAATTTTTTTTTTTTTGGCACAGAAAGAAAGACAAAGAGAGGGTGAGAGCCACAGACAGAGATGTCCATGGTGTGGAAATAGTTAAAGCCATAAAGACGTACAGTACCTCAGCCCTGACCCCATGCCCTCCTAGGTATCCCCCTGCGCAGAATTCTTATTCCCTACCAAACTGACAAAGTGTTTTTAATCTTTTCTTTCCCTCTCTCCTGGAGATTGGGGAAACAAAAATCAATAGCTCCTGGCAGGCGATCTAGCAGGCTGGTGAATTACAGGGTCTGCGCTGCAACCAGAGCGCTGCATCACAGGGACCTTGGAATGAGAGACCTTGGGAGAGGCATCAGAGACACAGAGGTTGCAGGGTCACTCTGGGTCCGCAGTCTGAGGAGAGGGGTATTTACTGCCTCGACCAGCTCGCTGCTATGAAAAATAACTGCCACGCAGCACAGAGAGGGATGGCCGGGGTGAGAAAGATGGTGAGAGAGAGACAGACTGAGGGATGAAACAGACAGAGAGGAAGACGGAGAGCTTGGTGGTGTGTATACCAGCAGCTTAAAGTCTTGTGAGAGTTTGCTGTGATGTGTGTGTGTGTACTCACGTTATGCGCACAGGTATGATGTCAGACAGAAGACAAATGCTTTTTTCCCTCTCTCTCCCAAACGGGAAATGATTCATTAGCGTTTGGTGATTTAGAACGTGGCAGTGCTGGCCGATCAATATGCATGGGCCCATCTGTCAATACGTGATTTCTGCTGGTAATTAGCTGATGTGGGCCAGTGGTTGTGAATATTGCCTGGCAACTGACAGCCTGGTTGTTTCTGTCATCACTGGGGGGGGGGGGGG
>OOFC01016961.1:23802-36501 GCA_900323345.1 Pseudochromis fuscus
GGGTATAGATTTAAAAAAAAAAAAAAGTCCATTAAGATGTGACAAAGTTATGAATCTTACTCACAGAGCTGAAACATTTTACTATTTTCAGTTTGTAGCTACCGCTTTCTTCTCGCTTGTAGATGCAGTGGTCACGTTTTACTGCCCCCTGCTGGTTGTCTGATCTTTTAGCCTTTTTAAGAAAGAGCTTTTCAGACAGGACCCAGCCTCTGATTTTTGCCAAAAAGTAATCTTAAAAGAAAATGATCAAGATCAGTTCAGTAGTTTCTCCATAATGCTGTGAATAGACAGGCAAACTAAGAAACATATCAAGTGGGTGAACGTGACAATACTCCATGTATCTGGAAGTATTGAGACCAGTCAGTTGCAGGTTGTTTGTGTTGTTATGAGTTTTCAGTTTTAATGCTAAAAAACACAACGATTGTCAGATGCATAATGAATAGATTTAAAAAGTCGATTTTCTCTCTCCCTGCTCAAATCTGATGTCCACATTACGTACCATGCAGCTCAAGATTCAGATGTGTTTTTCTATTTGCAGCTAATGTAGGTTCAAGCTGTTAGACGAGTGGACTGTAGAGGTTTGGTGCTTCCTCCTCCAATTTTTTTTATTTTTATTTCCACTTGAGGACATTTATCAGACTTCACTAACTCCCTCTGTAGCTACTAACAGACTCTGATGTTCAAAACCACAGAAGTTTAATCAAAACATTTTAAATTACCAATATTTTTGACTGATATTTTTGCGATATCCAATTGTATGTATATGAAAATGATTCGGTGGCTGATGGTTTGAAGTCTGTGGTTGAAAAGTCTTAGAAAAGACAACCCAGCACTGATTTCATATCTAATTTATTTCTGCTCAGACAGGGGGTTTCAGCAAAGGAGGGGTCTTAAGCACTTGGGTTGTTTTTCTTGAGTCCTTTGGGGTGGGAAAGGAGGATCATGGGGTGAGAAGTCAAGGGGAGGACAAGGTGACTGATTGAGTCAAGGCGTTAGGTCAGCATCGAGCAGCTGAATCAAACCCGACCACAACCCTCCTCAAAACTAACTACGATCAAATACATCATCCGGCTCTGTCGACACATGTGTCCAGCTGGACGCTATATCACTTCCACATGTGCACACGGGCCTGGCTACGCAGCAACACACATTAACGGGCTTATCAGCACACGGCTCACAGCAGAGCGCTGACAAAAGCAGCGTTTTGGCGGAATAATGGATGCATGAAATCAATCTGTGAGTTTCAAAAGGTCATCATGTGCAAAGGAAACCATATCATCTCTGAAAGGGTCCACAAAAGAGCTCCAACAACGGGACATTAATTGAAAACGGGTGAACATGAGTTGTTTTAAAATTCAAAACGTGTGTGCTTTATACATTAGCCAGATAATTAATGTGCAGCAATCATCACTAGTCGCTATTGGGATGAGAATTAATCTACACCAATCGCTCCGTTTCAAAGGAAATGTATCACAGAGTACATGATTCTTTTCAGTATTCTTCCAACATTCATCCACAGTATTTTCAATACAGAATTCAATTATGCGGAACACCTGAACAAACAATATCTCACAGCCAATTATTCAGCGCCTTGGAAACCATTGGCAAACAAATTAGCAATGTTAATGTGAGAGAGTTTCTTGATATTTTTGGCTGTGTATTCTTACAAAGGCAGCAGCACGGCTCCAAACCCCCTCCCCCACTCTATCATTTTAGGCTATTGTTGAATGATGAATTAAACAGGTTGGACTTGATTTGAGAGTAAAAATGGAAATTTTCAGGTGTCAGTCTGCTCCCTCTTCCTCAGACTGGAGTCATCTTCAGACTGTTTTTTTTTTTCGACGCTCATTATTGAAGCTTCTAGGTCATGAAAAATGATGTTTTTGACTACAGACAGCCGTATTTCAGCTCCAGTTTGAGCAGTGCTATTCTGGTTGACATTTCAGCTTCCAGACCGAACAATGAAAAGTTACCATGAGATATCTTGGCAAGGCTATTGCCCTGTGTATTGATTGGGCAAAGGCCCAACATCCCCTCACTAAAAAGAGATTAAAATATCAGACTTGTCTAAGACATTTATGGAGTCTGTGACCTCAGCCAATGCTAAAGTGGAGTACATACATCATAGTCCATCTCTGTGAGCTACGCTGAGTCTTGAGCAGCACTGACAGAAAGAGGAAAAGAGGGTGAAAATTCAGCTGCACCTTCATGGGCTAATGCAGAAAGGATTTAGCGACAAATCGTGGGTGTAAATCAACTTAGTTGCTGTTTCATTAAAAATTCACACCACGTCTTTGCATGTAAATGTTAAACACTGCGAGCTGTTGTCTGGGATGCTTCTCTTACACCTTCTTTTTTGGTTAAAATGGATGAGATAGATTCTGTGGGAAAGGCAGGGAGACAAAAGCGTGAAAGATGTGTGTATCCATTCACAGCTCCAGAGGACCTTCATTACAGAGCAAGCAGGTCCTGTCAACGTCTTTTCATTACATGGTCCCATATATCCACCCCTGGTGTCCAAACGGTCCGCTCTGTCGCCTGTCAAGAAAAGGCACTCTCGGGGAAAGTCCTCCTATCTCCTCGATCCCCCTCACCACGCCTGATTCCAGACTGCGAGGCGGGAGAGGCCAGGCAGAAAGGGAGGAATCGTGTTTGCCATCAACAGCTCAAGAGAGTAGCATGGCAGCAAGATTGATGACACCCTCCCCGAAAGTAACAAAAGAACTCCTGTGCACGAGGGCCCGCTTATGGGGCTTGATAGAGTTGTCATCCTCTTAATAAACAGCTCTGATATGTCAGCGGCAGTGGCAGCAGGGACTATACCACGCTCACCCACCAAGCCATGGGCAGGACCACCTACTGGCATCGCAGCTCACACATCCGTGGGTGATCTCTCCAGATGGAGGCCCCCGTGGGCGTCAGCAGGGCGATTACAGGAGAAGAATAAGTAAATGACAAAAACACTCCTGTCTCTTGATTTCACTGTCGTGCATGACAGACTGCAGGTAAATTATGTAATAGCATCTGTGGGAAATATTGCAGCTGATCCCGGTTTTACTGGACTGTTGAGTTTAGGTGTGTGACAGAAACAAGTGGCATTTTTATACACATGACGTGGACAGGCAACAGGTTTCTGCTGGAAACCATTCGTTTAGCTTAGAATAAACACCGAAACCAACAGGAAGGTTTGAAACAGCGACAAGGCTTTACTGCTTATTTTTAATCTGTGGAGTATTAAGCACATTAAATATACTGTAACCATAGTATGTACCACTCTTAGATCTGTTGGAGGAATATGAAGCTGCAGTCACTACACCTTGGTTACCGTGGTTACCTTAGGACAAAAACTAGAAACTGGGAAAAACCTGTTTACCACAAAGGTAACAAATATAATGTATAGATGTATGTACATTTAAACAACATCAATAACAACAATGTTATGTGTTAATTACTGAGACTTTATCTACACTGTAAAAAAACTTCTATATTTCAAATCTAAAACTACTTGTGTAGAATTTTAAAAAGTATTTTTTATATTAGTATATATTTATAGTATATTTGTAAGAGAAAAAAAAACTACATTTTATCCTTTATAAAGGCAAATTCTTCAAAGTTGTGTTTTTTAAAATGTTTTACATTAAACATTGAATTCACAGTCTATTTTTTATAGGAAAAGAATGAATAAACTAAGAAGAACATACAGAGTTTATCATACAGATTTTCATTAGACTGGACAAGCTTGTAGTTCACACTGCTCCCAGCCTCTAATGCTAAGATCACTTTATTCTATAAGTAAGTCAGTTTGTTTATTTCCTAAAATGTCCAACTGCACCTGTAGCTTCAGCTTCAACAGCTTCATGATACAGAAAAACAGAAATAATTGCCCACATTTAAATTGATGAACAACAAAATGAATTGCTACAGCATCATGCTACTTTGACTTTTTCCAAGGTGCAGGGACACAGATGTCTGCACACTTTGCTGTGTGAGAGTTCATGTAAGAAGAATTGTAGTGACAGACCCCCCCCCCACAAAAAAAACCAAATCCATGTTTTCTCCAACAAAACACCAGCAAAGCAAATCAATAACGTGAATGTCCATGTACCGTCGCTTATAATATTTTTTAAAAATTAAAAACAAAATGAAGTTTTAGACAATCCATATAAATTTGAGTGGCCAACATAACAAAATGCAATGAAAATGGAGCAAAAAAAAAAAAAATCATTTTATATAGTCTGCCACTTACAATATTCACTTATTTTTCACCAGAAACGTTGTTGTCTCTGTCACGATTCAATCTGCGGCACACTCCCCACAAGCTGTATAATACCTAGTTAAAGCCAGCAGGGTGTGAAATGGTATTTGGAAATAAATGAAACTGACTATGAAACAGTGGAGTTGGAAGATATTGCCATGTCAAGATGACAGACAAGTCCTGGAATGGAGCAAAAAAGTTATTATCCCAAAGAACAGCAAGGCTGGATTAAATATAACCCATGATGCCTCATGCTGCTCTGCCTTCATCCTCACCGATACCACAGAGAGAATATAGACAAAAATCTGGCAGAGGCAACCATCCCGGCAGCAGCTAGCCCTCCTGCCGATTTTCATTTGAACAATCAATAGCTTTTCATGCTGCCGTGCCAATAAGTGTTATTGCAAAGTGTTTGGTTATTGATGCTCCGTATAAAGCGTTTTGAAGGAGCTTTAGAGGAACACAGTCCCCCGAGGCTACTCCTGGCCTGATTTACAGCTGAACTGATGAGTCACAGAGGACATGCTGGGCATTGAAATAGCGACAAGTATGTTGTCAGCCTTATTAATTTTTAAGGTAGAGTGTTGTCCTGTGGTTTGCAGAGGACATGAAGATATATGACGACCGAGGGAGCGCAGGGGTTAGGGCCTAATTGTTAAAAGGTTGAGTGGGGTGAAGGTGTAAGATGTGCTGAGGGTTGTTCATCAACCTGTGCGCTGAGTGACGGAGCTGCAAACCAGAAGGTGAGCACAAAGTCTGCAGAGGAAGTTTGCGGTGCACTTTGCTCAAAATCTTTTTTTTTCCTGAGAGTTGCAACTTTGAAGAAAGAGTCACAAGGTCAAAAACATCCTTCACGTGTATCGCTGACTTCATAAATCTAGCTTCAATTATTATTGAACGGTACCCAACCCTGTCAATTCAGTCTCCTCTACAGAGACCTTCAATTATATCTTGACACACCAGTTTGTATTTCATCATACAACATCTGACATGTAATCATTTTTTATCAAAGCCAGTTGTGAATGTTGGCTTTAAACTCTAACTCTCTATTTTAAATAAAGAACTTTTTTTTGTTTCCTTGTTGAATGTATGAAGTGTCCAATGAGGAAAAATCTATAGGTCTGAGGAGAAAATGTCATTTTAGTTGCTCATTTGTTCAACATACTGTAAAAAGCCATGAACACAAGTTGTTCCAAATGTTTGGTTTTACACTGGTAGCTGCTGCCATCTGCTGGAATATCAAAGAAACAACAATAAAAAGATCTGTTCTGGTGTACCACCCTGCATACATTGTCCATATGGATCTTTAAGTATGTGTTTCATTAAATACAAAGCTGAACTTAAAGTATATATGTTGAACTCTCTCTTAAATGTGGGGTGGCTGTGGCTCAGCTGGTACAGTGGGTCGCCTGTGAATCGTAAGGTTGTGGGTTCAATCCCCGGTTCCTCCTGACCACATGTCGAAGTGTCCTTGGGCAAGACACTGAACCCTATGTTGCTCCCAATGGTGGCTAGCACCTTGCATGGCAGCTCTCTAGCCATTGGTGTGTGTGACTGTGTGAGTAAATGGGTGAATGAGATGCCTTGTAAAGCGCTTTGGGACCGAGCTATATAAATGTACTCCATTTACCATTTTAAATAGTTATAGCTGCACACAGCCCTAAATACAGGGCAGCTGTGGCTCAGGTGGTAGAGCGGGCCCCCGTGAATGGTAAGGCTGTGGGTTCGATCCCCAGCTCCACAAGCCAAAGCATCCTTGGGCAAGGCACTGAACCCTAAGTTGCTCCCAATGGCGGCTAGCACGTTGCATGGCAGCTCAGTAGCCATTGGTTCCCGTTGCTGTTGAGCTTTGTGAAGTGAAGTTGCCCCATAAAACTCTCTTTATGCTTTAAGTGACAATGGAAATAACTGTTTTCACTTTCTTTTTTCACCCTAATAAGTTTTTAATGTTTGTACTTTTGCCTGTACATTGAATTTTTACTGAATCAAATCAATCAATCATGCTGGAGCTTTGTGCCACACACAGTTCAGTTGTGTGCTGGTCCCAAGTAACAGGTCATAAGTAGAGTTTATTACACCACAACAGCATATAAACTAATGTCAGTGATACTGCTCCTAATTTAATAACAGTGCTTTTGTCCTGCAAACTGTGTATGCTTTACTGCTTAAATGTTGGATTTCATCAGCTGTGCTACTGGGAAATCAGTTCAGTTGATTTAAAGGACGTTTCTTTGGCAGTCAATTCAAATCTTTAATATCTGATTTCCACTGAGCGCTCGAATGTCGCAACTAGAAAAAAGAAAAAGCTTCAGAGAGTCCCTGCTCTCAAATGCATCACCATGTCATCCTGATTTAATGATGATAGAGAAATAAGGAGGCAGTAAATGTTCACTGTGATGGATAATTGTAATAATTGCAAGTTTCACATTTCTGTGAGTTAATTTTTATTTTGTGTATAGATCCATAAATGTCTGCCTGGTGTGAGGGCTAGAGTGCACCATCGTACTAATTATTATATGGTATTGATGCAGAGAATCAGAGGGTAAATTTAATTAAAAACTAAATACAGATTTTTATTTATTTATTTTTACAAAACAATCTATAAACAGATTTGTTAAAGTTGCATTCATGACTCAATCCAAAACAAAAACTACTTGTTAAAATGCAGTGATTATAGTGTCAGTAATTAATACGCCAGTTATCTTGAATTCTGCAAGTTCTTTTATTAAGTGGATTTATGTTTCCTCATTAATTTCCCTCCTTAAAAAACACCGTCTTTCTGTCCATGTTGTAAGCATGCCTCTGAAAATAAACATGTCTTTCTTAAAAATTAAAATTAAACACACTGCGTCAGGCTTGGCATTGAAAAGGAGACCTCTGCTCTTTAGAGAAAACATCACTGATAGACTCACTTTGATATGTTTATCTGCGTCAGGACAAATATAGACTGTATGAGGACAATCTGCATGATAAAACCAGATTTACACTTAATAAAATGTACACAGGGAATCTCCTTTACTTCTATTATCAAATGAGTATCGCACATCAAAGTGAGTAATAAAGATTCGTATGGTATCAGTGAGTCTACAGCACAGTCTGGGAGGTATTTTAGAATTAAAAAAATATACAGATACATTTTGCTTTTCATTAAAAAACCAAGTTATCTCACCATTTAAGAAATATACCTGATTAAATTAAGTAATAACCTATTTTTATTTACATTAACTGTACACATACAGCTTTGCAGTAAGAACCCTTATGCTTTAACTAAATGTACATAGATGAGCTTTCTGTTAAATGCAGTGAAGTTTTTAATCCAATGAAAAGAAAAAAACCTTTGAAATACAATAATAAAGTTGTTATTCTCTATATAATACATGGAATAATGTTTTTTTGTTGTTGTTTTTTACTTGGTGCACACACTACAGCAATCGTTTGTAACTAAGCAAATTTCCAATCTTAGATAAGCGGTGAGAAAAGTTTCCTACCAAAAACTATTGCAAACATCCCCCTTTTTCTGAGGCCCTCACTGCCTGATGATTTTTGTACAGCTGCTTAGCTTCAAATATATTTTACTACAACTTAAGAAAGACAAGGAATACAGGACTTCTAACAGACTGATGACGTTTGAGCTGGGCTGTGAAATCACCCTCAAACATGTTGGATCCTATACAATAAAAAAACATGAGAGGCCTCAGAGAGTACAAACCTCTGCCATGGTATAATCCAGGGGTCCCCAGCCTTTTTTGCACCATGGACCGGTTTAATGTCAGCATTATTTTCGCGGACCGGCCTTCAAGATGTGGCAGATAATTACAGCAAAAATAAAATGATACGAAGGGCATAAAAATGAAACCTATAACACCAAGCATATTGCTAGCGCTACAAAGTGGCTAGCATAAACCAATTTACTGTAATTCCTCGCCATTTGCGCAAGCGATGTGATTCCAGCTGATCCTGAAAGCTGACAAGTGGAGCGTTTTGTATATATTACATACATTATGGTAGTGTATGGAAGCTTTCAGAATCAGCTGGGATGATGTTGCTCGTGCAAATGGCCAAAGAATGACAGTGATTTGATTTACACATGTCACTCTCAGTCAGCAGCCAAATCGGGGTAAAAGGGTTAAGTTTACCTTTTCTCCTTTGCAAGGCAGCTCTCCATGGACGTTTGTGTTTTTACTCATTTTCAGTAGGTCGGTAGTAGTCTGATACGTCATGTCATGTGACCAAGATAAGCGTATTGACATGTCATGAAGCACAGGCGAAAGTAAAGTTGGAGAGAATCCCGTCATTTTTCAAAATAAAACGTTGTTCAGACTCTAATATTCAATACAACGGAAATGATATAAATTATTTATTCCTTCTGTGCGGCCCGGCAACAAATGCCTCACGGACCGGTACCGGTCCGCAGCCTGGTGATTGGGGACCACTGGTCTAATCCACCAGAACTGATGCTGCAGATTGAACACCACTGACCTCTTGTGGTGAAATAGCAACATTATCCTGCTAAAACATTAAAACATTTTCTCATTATGACCAACTAACATACATAACATCCTTCGGGAGGTAAACCGTCGACTCATCACTTTGTTATTGACCACGTATTTTCTCGCATCCCATCTCCCAACACTTTATGTAAAGAGAAATGAGATTTAGAGCCATGTCTCTTTGGTAACTAGAGTTATCCTCTCTAAATATTAGGGCTCGGTTCACGGAAAACTCTCAACAGACGGGTGAAGCAGCTTGCATCGTGCCCCCAGGCAAATGTGACAATGAATAATCTGTGAAAGCTCGACAAGTTTTATCTGTTTGGGTACAAAGATTCATTTAACACTGTCTGTGAGATTCACAGCAGTGATGAGGGCTTCTGACCTGGTTTCTAAAGGAATATAGGCTACATATACCAATACAAAACAAGATTTTGAGAATTGTATCATTTGTCAACTATCACTATGACTGTATTGTAATAGTGCAATAAAGACATACACAAAATGACTGATTTAAGGTTTTGGTTGATGTGTGGAGACTTTTATCTGAGGAAATGACAGACAGTGTTACACAGTTTCAGGTGTAAAATATTATTTTGAATTTGACAAACTCATCTTCACTCAAGTGTGAGGATAGATGTTTGTCTGTTCTTGTGTATTGGCTCTGTGATAGACTGGTGACCTGTCCAGGGTGTACCCCTCCTCTTGCCCACTGCCAGCTGGGATAGGCTCCAGCAAACCACCACGACCCAATAAGCAGGTAGAGATGAATGAATAAATGAATAGTCTTCACCCAAACCGTACTTTTTTAAATATGGTCCTGACCTTTTCAATTTCAATTTCAATTTATTTATTTAAGAGGATAAACCCCTTGAGATGCACCATCTCGTTTTCAAGAGGGTCCTCAATACAAACATCACAAATAAACAGGATGTACAGACAAGAGCAGCAGTACAAAAGAATACAGAAAAAACACAAAACCAAACAAATACAATATAAATAAAAATACACTCACTCACTCACACACACAAACCATCAGACACCATACACAACACACACACACACACACACACAAACACACCTACAAAGCTCTCCATGATCAATACTTCAGTGCAGTTTGAGGCTGAGTTTGTGTTATCGTCATTATCATGGATACAGATCAGTTGTGGGTGATGGGAGTGATGGGTCAGTACGCCTCCCTCTCTCTACAAGGCTTGTAACTTTGTATACATTTGTAATATGCTGAAAAAAATAATATTGGAAATGTGATATCATCAATTTTTAGACATTGATTTCCATCATATTAACCAGCTTCATACATAATATTTATGAAAATCTTTCAACAATTTGCATGACTCCAATGAAAACTTTATTTTCTCAGGCTCTCCAGAAACAGGATATGAAAAGGTTTCCAGATCTCACAGGGAAGTCAGATAAACAGATCCTCATCCTCATCTTCATCACTGCTCTATCAGCCCACCAGGTGGTGCTGTACACCCACTAAACTCCAAAGCTGAGCAGAACGACATAGCAGGGGGATCCACAGGAGAGTCCCTTTGTGTTTCATAATTTTGTTAGATCTTTTATTGTGTAGTGAGAAGCTTTTGTCTCTGTGAACTGAGACAAGATAACGAGGAGTCAGAGATCCTTCAAAGAAGAGCACAGGAGAGGATGTATGAATGCAGAAAGAAGAAAATATAGCTCCATGTCAATATTTATACATGGAAGAGCTAGTTGATATGGTTAATTCACCCGTGTGAATCCAGGGCACAACATTGCCAGAGGGCTGCAGCCTGATGGGATGCATGTTAGCGGTGTCAGAAATGGCTCTGCTGAATTTCTGCCTGCTATGACAACACTGAGATACAGCAACACAGTCCCAGGTGGTGGTATTTTAGCCCCAGGTTCTCATAAGGACTTTTATCATCCACCAAGACAAAGTCTGGTCTGGGTAGAAAAGGAAGAAGGGATTGGCAGTGATGCACAACAGATGACATAACATTGTCTGGAAAAGCTGGCATCAGTTTTCATATTGTTATTTAAATCGTCTGATGCTCTGAAGTGGCCAATGTTTGTGTATTCCTCGAGCAATCTGTTCCTACTGTTCACTTTACACTGTCTCCTCTTGCTTGTCCACACTAACCACAACAGCAGGTCCATTCATGGCTCCCTACAGCTTCACCTTTACTTAAAAGTTCAAAGTAAGCTTAATGCCACAGGGTGGGCAGGTCTCTGAAGGAATGAGGCCTGTGGCGACATCCTGATGCTCTTTGGCACTGAGGAAATATTTGTGGGTCGTGGCTGCTGCATTGGTATCCAACATAAATGGTGTCTCCTCTACACTACATCATTCAGCCCAACAGCTGGTTAAAAACAAAAAGAAGCAGTCATTTGCTGGTTGACAGAAAACTATTTTTTAATCTTTCAATGTTAGGATTTGCTGATTTTTTTTTAACACTGTAAACTGAATATTTTGAGACATAATGTCAAACATATTAGATGTGAGGACATGTATAATATTTGGGTAAACTGAGGTGCATTATCATTGTTTTCTTACATATGTTTATACAAAATAATGAATTAAAAAAAAACAAACCCAACCTAATAGATAGATATGTCTACTTGTTAAAAAGTGTTCAACATCAGTGTATATAATCACTAAATAAGGGAATTTCTAGTAAATTTTGATCATAGACTGTAATAGATGAAGCTAATGTGACATCACTCAGAGATTAGGAGATCAGCATATGAACGTTGCCATGCTGGTTGTTTGCAGCCAGAAATGACCATATTTGGATATGAAAGGAGGTGTGTTTAGGAGGGTCTGACCCTTGAACCTGAGGACACTGCTCAAAGTCCATGAGCCTCAAGTTCAAAGCTGATCTCACTGGAGACCAGACATGTCGATCAAACTAATCACACCCCTAAATAGTATTTCATGATTGAAAATAAACCAGCATCTAGTGGCTGAAAAAAAAACCACAACTCTGTTCCCTCAGATTAACTAAACAGTTCCCTCAGTTTAACATATGTGCAGTGGTGTAGTCTAGTTTATTGTAGTGGGTATACTCTGATTTTTCCAATCCCAGCCTCGTACACCCCCATCCTGGAGCAACATCTGGCCCACAGCAGCCCTCCCAGAGCAGTAGCTGCTCTAAAACAGCCCCACATAAGAACCACCACACTCATTAATGCATAAAGTATGCACCTACACATAATTGCGATCATAAAAGACTGGTTATGTATTATCTAAATGTAAACATATTGTAAGCAATACAAGATGTATAACAGTCATTAACAGCTGGACATTAATTAACTACTGAACAGTCAGTGACAAGACAAATAATTTTCAAGTACAGAAAAATTAATGAAAAAATAAGTAACAATATAGTTGTATAAATACATTTTCAGCAATCAAGTGCAAAAATCATGTAAACAACACAAATAAACTTCTCTGAAGCTGACTGACTTTTCACCAGCTTTGTATCATTACAACATCAGTAGAAAAATGTAAACAGTCTGTAAACAGTCCTGCACAAACTCTCTTCAGTCACTGGGCTTCCTAAAGCTAGCGTTAGCTGCAGCTGTAATGTCCCCAAAGCAGCAGTAGTAACAGGGCAGCAGCAGGCTTACTGAAACACTGACACTGTGTCATTTGGTACTATCACTGTACCAAGTCAAGTTATCATCTCGTGGGTGCCACAACGTCACTGCTAATCAACATCGAGTTTGAAGCCGCTATTGGTGCTTTTCCGCTGGTACCTACTCGGCTCGACTCAGCTCGGTTCACCTCGCCACGCCACACCACGCCTCAACTCGCCTCGGTTGTGTTTCCAATACAGAAAACAGTCTCTTTTCCATGTAGTCATCAGGTGAAGGAGGAGAAAGTTGATGAAGTAATCTTCAGAATTCTACTGTTGTGATGTCACAGAAAGCAGCTTGAAGAGTGTTTCA
>OOFC01016962.1:0-12935 GCA_900323345.1 Pseudochromis fuscus
GATACTCAATCTGTATCTTCCCATCCATCTCACTACAGTGTAATCGGCCTTATTTGACCTGAGCTGAGGGGGTCAACAGGGTGGACAGATGTTTCATGATAATGGTTTATATGTGTGTGTGTGTGTGTGTGTGTGTTGGAGGATAATACTTCCAGGCTGGTTTTAGACCCACTCACACTCTATTTTTTTTAATTCTTTTTTTTTTTTCACTTCTTCTTTTATGGCTTCAGGTCACATCAGTTGCAATTAATCCATTCCTCCTCATCTCTGATCCACTGATCTTACATTAAGGAGAGGGCCTTATCACACGGTGTGTACATGAGTGTGTGAGTGTGTGTGTTTGTGTGTAAACAAGATAGTGAAGAGTACTTAACCCCGATCTCAATCTCCCAGAGCAGCGGGGGGTATGAAGGGTTGCCCTCGAACAATGCACACACACACACACATTTGCACTCTCTCTCTGACACACACACGTCTGTATGTATATAATATATATGCAGTAGGGCTCTCACAGCAATCTGTTAATACTGAGATCCGGTTCGAGGTCCAACCAATTTCTGACTATCACAATGCCCATAAAAATCCCCCAGCCAATAACTCCCCCGAGGGTCATAACTCACTCCTAATCGTCTTGTACTTCTGTCGGATCTGACATCACTGCGGCTCACAATATGCCAGATACTGGCTGGATCTCAACTCTTCCACCTTTCCTTGAGTCTCACCCCCCACCACCACACCGCCCCACCCCGTCCTATTAGAGGAGGACATCCCAAGCCTCTGCCTTTTTACAGCACTGCTCCCCGATGGTATCAGAGGACGGGTACAGAAAGTGAAGGAAGCGAAACCAAGAGTTTGATGAACCTCAAAGCTGAAAAACTCAAGGAATCTGGCGACACACTTCTGACACTCACCCACCCGGATGTCCTATATAATGAGTGTTTTAATGAGTGCCCAGCCTGTTTTTAGCCGCGTTTGTTAATTAATCAGTATGCATGCCGCACCAGCAGATGGCAGTAAGGATAAGGTGCCTCTGGGGAAACAGCTAATAAGGTAATAGGAAAAGAGGGAGGAGATAGAGCGACAGAGGAGTCCCCAGATTGCAGACAGGTGACCTCTGATACGCTGTGGACGCCAGGGTGTTGTCGTACATGCTGGTGAGCTCACGTGGTCACGAAAGGGCAGGATTAGCATGTGTAGTACAAACACATGTACACAAACACGGCTCAGAAGTACACACATGCACAGATACAAGTAGAGCGCAGTACCTCCCCCTCCTTCCCAGCACACCTCCAGTGGGGGCTTTGACTGTACTGGTTTTCAGGCCAGTGTAAGAGGGAAATTAGTACTGCTGTGGGGCCCCATCACACAGATGGACGGGGCCCAGCGCATATGCTGACAGAACATTATACGTCTCTCTCCACTTCCCCGTGTGGAGCCCCGCCCGAGTGCACAGGGGCCCGAGTGGAATATTAATGTTCCCAATTCAATTTGTAGGAGCCAAAGCTACTTCCTGGATGAGCAGTGTCGACACTTCTGTGTAATGGATGACGAGCATGCAGGGATTGTGTGTTGTTGACCTAATAACGAGGTAGGAGTAGAGAATAAAAGCGTAGTTAAATTACGACCGCTGGTGCCGTTGCTTTTGGTTCCTTCTACGGACTCTGAAGAAGAAGGAAAACAGTGGCTGCCTCTCAGTTTTACTTTATTTTTTCAGTCTCAGATTCAGTGTGTGCGAGGTCTGTGCTGAAGTATGTGCTGGTGGTGGTGGGATGTACAAAAGCCTTGCACTCAAATCTCACACAAAAGCTCTCACCTTCTCCTGCCACCTTGGCTTTTGTATATTACCAAGCTGACTGCTTTACACAAAACCTTCATAACTGGTTTTTTTGGGCCAGTTTTGGACAGCAGGAACAGGCTCTCAATACAACATGACAGACAAACACTTATCCTCCAGTCGCCACAAACCGAACAGGCCGAATGAACACTGTTAATATCTTAGTGGTTAGCTGCACTGTTTCCTTTAATATTTTAATACAAAAATTACTGGTTTAATATTGGAGTAAAAAAAGGTATGTGTGTATTTGTGATCACCATCAAACATGGCAAAATGCAATTTAGCATTTTAGCAATTAAGATCCGTGTTTGCTGCCACTCTGAGTGCTGGGTCAAATTGACCTGAACAGCATCGCTTCTGTGATATCAACATAACATTTGCTGTCTTCACCTTGATGTTCATGACACAAATTAACAACAGAAGTTTAATATTTAAAAAAAATATCCCAAAGGGTCATTTTGACCCACACCATAGCGTTAGAGGTGACAGACATCAGAGAGACTATCCACAAGATGTTCAAAGCTAACGTGAAGTTACCCTTTGGTTTGTGGATTCGCCTTTTGAATCCAGGAGTTTGGCATCTGAATGTGGTCATGTTGATATTTTGGGACAAGAAGTGACCATATTTGGACATGAAAGGGGAGTGAGGGGGCGTGTCTGACCCCTGAAATCAAGGGCACTGCCCAATGTGTATGAGACTCAAGTTCACTGGTAAATCATTGGAGACCAGACCTGTCAATCAACCTCCCCATGCCCCTAAAACTTCCTCTTTGTGAAGCCTAGTATCACCTGAAGTATGTTTTATTTATTTATTTCATGACTGAAAATGAGGATCTTTGGATTTTTTTTCTGGCGCTAGCATCTAGTGGCCATTAGTGGTATTACACTTCAACATTGGCCTCATTTTTGAAACCCGGTGATTACATCCATCATTTTTATAAAGTCTATGACAGATATGCAGCAACATTAGTCAGAGTCAGGTTTGTGTCCATCTGGTTTATGTCACTCCAGTTCCCGTTGTTAGCTTTGGCCGTCTGTTATTTCATGTTCAACAGAGCAGGCAAGTTGACTCATTGCTGTAGTAGAAGTGTATATTGATCAGGACACTACAATTGTCTCTATTAATTTCCTATTCCTGAATATTTCTGGATCAAAATAAAGTATAAATTGCTTTACTTCTCATCCATACAGACACAGCTTTGCAGTTGCCAAACATCTGATGTTTTCTGATCCTATTACCTTCATGAATTAGTAAACAAAATAAATCTTCCCCTTGGTGGACAGATCAAGTTGACTGTCAATGGTCATTTTCACCAATACAAAGGGATGATGCGTATCGTCACATGTATTGGGCAGACAGCAGAGAAACAAGGTGCCTGTCCATATCACCTCCAGCCTTAATTTTGAAGTAACACCTTCTCCGACTGTGAGTGAAATACCTCCTGTACCTCATCAGGTGGAGCAGGGTGGGAGGACCACTCACTTCATCACTTTTAGGACACATCAAATCATCAAGTAAACAAAACTGAATTTGCTTCTGAGACAATGCAGAGTCGCAGGAATACTGTCGTAACATTGCTGAAGCAGACTGAATTCATCATTTTTAATGGTACACAGTTCCAGATCAAGTATTTTCATTACACATTCCCTTGTTTTATTGTTGTTTCTTTTAATGGGGCCTTTACTTTTTAATTGTGTTTTATTGTATCTCTGCTAATATTTAATGTGCACAGTGAAGCATTAAAATGCTGCTCAAATATGCTACAACTACATCATTTGATTTTCTCATTATAGACGAACAAACAAAAGCATATCGAGTTATACACAAACCATATTAGAAATCAATTTGGAGACACTAAAATATATATGTGTCTTAAATAACTAATAGGTTTCATACAGCATATCATTCAGCATCCAGCTGAAGCACATTATTGTTCAGACTGTATAATGAGTGTATAATGTGCTGTATAATATGTCCATGAATCCTAAGCTTGAAATGACATTTTTCAAATTATACAACAATGCACAACGGTGTCCTTATGTTCCCTTGCTCGGTCTCCCTCTCTCTCTCTCTCTGCTGGTGACTCGACTCAAGATGCTCTCTGGCTTAGCACTCATTTTTAAAGCTGCATTGTAGCTGACTGCCTTTCAAGAGCCCAATTGGAGGGCTGAAAAGCGTCAACCCAAACCCCCCTCCCCGCCCTTTTTTTTTTTTTTGTTTGGCTTTGAGGGAAGTGGCGCAGTACTTGTCAAGACAGTGGGGCACACAGGCACAGAAAAGCAGGAAATGTGGGGGCAATTTGGAAAAAAAATCTATTGATCACAACTTGTTTTCGCTTTTATACCTTCACCCTCCATATTTGGATATGAAGGGTAAAGGAACCTGAACCCGAGGATGCTACGCAGTGTGTATGAGACTCAACTTCAGGTTTTGTTTCATTGATTCTTTCTCTCTTTTTTTTTTCTAATTGAAGTCAATTACAACCAGAGTTGTTTGGAGCCAGCATCCAGTGGCAATCGGTGGTATTGCACTTGTTTTGCACTTCTGCTTCACTTTCGAGACCCAGTTGCTTCGTCCTATTTCCATATACCGTATTTTCTGGACTACTGCTAATGAATTTATTTGAACAGTTTCATGTGGTCCACTCTGACCGGGTCTGATGTGACGAGGCTAAATGTATCGGCGGCATGGAACTTGCTAGCTTGAAAAAAGCTAACGAGCTTCGCGTTGCCGATACTGAGCCACACCATTGTTTAAGGTGCAGGGTTCAAAGCATCGGAAAAAAGTAGCGGCTCATCGTCCAGAAAATACGGTACATTCAATGGTGCATAGAAATTTGCTAATGTATTCTGACCAGTACCCATGACAGCAGTAACCTTCCCACTAAACCTCTTTAACAATTTGACTGTAATATTTTTAAAAAAGTAGGAAGAATCCTCTAACACATCACTAGCCTCAGTGTCATTCAACTGTATATTTCCCCCACTACAGCCTATGTTTCCATAAATAAGCAGAACAAGTATAAATACATTCAGAGGACAAAGATTATCTGGGATGTAGATCCCGAATTACAGGCAGAAAGCTGAGGGAGGGGGTGGGGGTGGAGGTGGTTGTAGGTAGATAACATTTAGCTTATCCTCATTGTAGAATCTCAGTCTTGGCTAGCCACCCGGCTCCTCTTAATAACAGTTTAGGCTTGGTGTTTCCATGACGACCAATACTTGATTGCTTGCGCTAATCTTCTTTAATGTGGCTTAATGCTGTTTGTATCTCTCAACATTTTTTTGCTTTAGTCTCTCTCTCTCTCTGCTGCTTGTATTCAGGCAGCACTCCACTCTGCAGTGCAGGATGAAGGATGTGAGTGCTGTAACGTCACAGGATTCACAGGAAAAGAGGCATTTCCTGCTCGACTTTTGACTCTTAAGATGGCTTCCAAATATTTAAATGCGCTTTTTTTTTGGCTGTGTCCTAGTTAAAGCCTGTACACGTGATACTGGTTAAATGTCACCACTGAATTTCTTCACAGTGAACATATAGAAATAGCATTAGTATTTCTCACGCTCCACACATGGTCTGGTTCCCGCCCCCATGTTCCTCTCTAGCGTCTTCTACCTCCCCAGACTTTGTAGTCCATGTAGTTTTTTTGATAAACTCTTCACACATGCCCACATGGAAATCAATTACAGTGACGAGCTCTCTTTGTGCCATAAAGCCACCAAACACACATTATATCCTTCACGGTTATCTTGGTGACTAAGAAGAAAGTTGGACAGTACTTCCTGTTCCTTAGGACAGGAAGAGAAGGTACCAAATATAGAACGTACTCTTCTGAGATCAAATTTCACCATGTAATATTTCAGATGTTTTGCAATTAAATACAGACAGCAGCACCTAAAGGTATAATTAAAATGAAATTGAGCCTGCCAATCTTTGCAAGAACCTCAAGGTATGAATGCTGAGATATTAAATCAATACTTCTATCTCTGAAAACACCCATCCAATCTCGCAGACACCCTTTACAACTGATGGATGGAGCTATGTACTTTTCATGCAAATCAATATCTTACCTAATTTAGTATACAGCAAAGAGAATTTATTTTATATATATATCGGCATATTATCTATATACGTCTGCATCACTAAATTCATCATACATACGTAACTGAACCAGCCAACACCAAATCGGTACAAGAGGTTACTTGCAACAGACAATGCAAACGTCAATGTGTCAATCTGAATGTGGCATCAACATAAGACATATGTTTTACTGTGGAAAGAAGATTCCAAGGCTTTTATATGCAGTGGTACACCCGTCTCTGTAAAGCAGAATAGGTCTTGGCTTGGTAGTTCAATCCACCCACCAGAAGTTGATGTAAGGAAATGGATGCAATGGCCTCCATATTGGTTACATCATACACTATTTGACCCCTCTAAGTAATTGTAAGACTGAGAAAAAATTGGCTCATTGACTTATGGAGATGTGTCTCAGCTTTTCATGGACACACAGATCAGGCCCAGGAGGTTTGGGAGTTATTTTCTCTCGGCATAACCCAACCTCAATTTGCCAAGTATTACTGAATATTTTACATTGTTGAGCTTTCGGTGCGTGCTTTTTTAAGCTGCACGAGTGCAGGTCATACTAACATTACATGGAGGTGAAGCAACATGTATCATCACAAAAGCCGCAGGCTACACAGAGCTGATAATATGAGAAACACCGATGCATTTTTACATAACTTGACAATTGCATGGAAGCTATGTGTGTTTTACAGTAAATAAACAGTTCTACTAATTGAAATTTATGATAAAATCTGTAATTTTTCGGATTTCTTTTTCGTTCATTTTACTTTTTTCCTGTATCTGTATTTAAGTTTTCCTTTTTACATACATGTAAATGGATAAAAAAAAATTATAACCATTTCCCTTTCTTTTTTAAAAATATAATTTTCCAATTATTTTTACTCATATTTAATAAAAATACGGTTAAATTCAAGTTTAATACTGGAAATGCATTTATAAAATCTGGTATAATTTGTACCAATAATGATAAAATGAAGCACAGGTTCTGTAATGTTACACACATATTGTATTAACACAATTGCTATACCAGGCACAAAAACTCGTGACTTTTGAAATGATGATAAAAGTACCCCGGCTCTTTCCTAACATTTACTAAATACTAATTCCAACCCAAACTACAGCCTGTCTACAAAAACTAAAACTTACTATTATGTTGTTACACGCTTCAAACTATAGGGGGAAGAAAAAAGTTTTATCTGCCACTCTTATCTAGATAAACAATATATTACAGGAGACATGTTAGATGTCTGTCAGGCACCATGAACACAATGAACTCCAAAGACCGTGGATATGTGAGACACAGTGATGTCTTTAGGTTTTAATCTCGTGTACTACCCTGAAGTGTAGAAAATGACTGACAGTGATAAAAATACCTTATCCCAGGACAACTGTCTATGAGGACCTCACTTTGTGGATATAATACATGCCTGTCATTAGTCAGCTTCATTAAGCAAATTAAGAAACACTGTAAGTAACAGTGCACACAGCCAAGTTTTTAACGAGAACACCTAACGAGTTAAGGTGCTGCGGCGAGAAAATTATTTTTGAAAGTGTCAGAAATGACAAATTACCTCTGAGACGTTTATGGTCTGGAAAGCATTAAGTTACATGTGCATTTAGAAGGTACAGATAAATATAGACAGAGTATAAGGATGTCAGGGGTGCGCACATGACATTTTTCACACGAACATTCTGTCATGTGATTAGCACACATCAAAGCCTCTCAGTGGAGAAAACAATGCAGAGAAGTCAAGCTGTGGAGCCTCCTGGTCTTATTATATTGTGCTAAATGCTACATTGAAATTAAGGCGCAGTAGCATGCACACATATGGCAATTAAGTGTAATTGTGCTAAAGAGTAGGCCTCTGCTTAACAGAGACATAATGCTGATGTAATGCACTCAGCATTACCCCAACTTTAACCAACATTAACTGAGTGCTTAACTCCAACTTTCATCCTAACACAAACCCTACAAACCAAATCTGAACCCTCAAACAACCCTAACCCCAAAATGTCCCCACATTCCCACATGTCCTCACTCCAGCGGTCAAACAACTCACACCGGTCCTCACTGAGATAGCCGAACAAGCACGTACACACACAGACACACATTCAGGAGACACAAGCCGTCCTCCAAACACACACTGTGCAGATGTGAGGCTGGCAGAAGTGTTAGCCCAGCTGGCAATGTGTGCATCTCAATGGTGTACTGGGGTTCTGTTGAAATTATAGATGTGCCAACAGATGTTTGGCAGTGATGTTATGCGTGTGTGCCACTGTCTGCATGTTTACTTGTGTGTGCATGCGTGTTCCAGTGTGCGCTTGTCTGCACACTTGCATTTGTTTGTGTGTGTTTGTGTTCCACGTGTTGTGTTGGGTTGTTCTTTGTGTGTGTGGATGTGTGTGTAATTTGTGCTCATCTCTCCATGGCTTTGAGAGATTGTGCAAGTATGTGTGTGTGTGTGTGCATGTCTGTGTGTGTGTGTGTATAGCCCATGGAGATGAATTAGAGGAATTTAGAATTTATGTGAGTGGTTGAACATGAGCAGCCGCCAGTGGTTCTCTTTGCAATATTGATAGAGCATTGTAACAGGAAGCAAGTGAAGCCTTTGGCAGAATAAAATAGAAGTGGGAATAAAATAAAGATAAAGAAGGAGAAGGTGATTAGGGAAAGAAGAAAAAAAAAAAAAACGTGGAGGCAGTGGAAAAGAAGTGAGAGTTTGACAGAGGAATCGAAGAGGATGAAAATGGAGGGAGTAAAGTGGCACAAGGGAGCGTAGAGGTGGAATCATAATGCAGTAGGAATTAGAGAGACAGGTTATATAATTTTATTGTATTTTTTTCCGAAAGAGTAAAAGGGTAGCAAAAAGGATGAGGTTGAGGGAGACGTGGATGAAGACTGAGTCGTGTCAGGCATGCAGGAAGGGAGTCGCAGAAATGCCAAGAGACATTAGAGGAAAAATAAGAAGTGCAAATGCAATCTCAGGAGGTAAAAAAATAAAGAAATAAATATCTTCTGCTTCCCATGGGGCAGCATTTACTACTGTACTCCGGTTTTTAAAACATGTAATTATTAAAACCTTTCCTCTGAACAATCACCAGACCACCCACCGGCCTCTCTGCTTATAATCAAATCAGCGGCACACTTTTCACCTCACTGCTGTCATTCATTTCCAGCAAGCGTTGACAGAACTGACAGCCACAGCAAAGCACAGAAGGAGGGCAGGAAGGAGGAGGGGGGAAAAAAAACTTGATGCGAAGAGATGAGAGTAAAGAGGCGGTGGGAGGAAATACTGTACACTCAAAAGGGGAAGGATGGAGAGATTAGGGGAAGAACGATGGGAAGAAAGTGGGGGTGGGAAAAGAGGGAAGGATCAGAAATACCACAAGTGTGAAAGGGAGGAAGCTTAGAAAGTTTAAATGAGGTTTATGACAGTTTGGAACAAGGAGGAAGTGACAGAGGGAAAAAGTGAGAGATGATGAGAGAACAAGTGAGCCTGACAAAGAGAGAGAGTGGGTGAAAGAGAGGAGCGAAAGGAGATAGACACTATTGCCATAATTAAAGCTGAGGATGAGGTCACTGCCGGGGACATGGTGCGACTTTAATAGCCCAGAGATTTGGCCAGAGTCCCATTTAACCGGTGTGAGTTGTTTGATTTAACCAAAAATCACCGCCCACACTCGCCTCTCCGCCTAATATCACTTTAACTAAAACATTTTTCGGGGGTGGGGTCTTCAGGGCAAGAGAGCAGAGGACGTAGCATGAAATCCATTTCATTTGTGTGTTTTTATCAGTCAGTGTGCATTTTTGTGTGTTTTTCACTAATACTCTGATATTGTTGTTGTTGTTTTAATATGCCATTTGTTCATTTTTTTTTCTCTCCACCCGGAGTGCTACAAGTAGACCACTTGAATTATACATAGTGTGTGTAAACGCACATTGTTTCCTGAGATGAATGGTTGACTTGTTGAAGCGCTGTGTGGAAGGGGTTAGGTGCACTAGGGTTTAATACCAATAATTGCAGCTTTTGGTGAATGACTCATTGTTTTAATGCAGCTGTGGTTAACATCACAATCATCAAAATGATTCTCTGCGTGTTTGTTTAAAGCAGCAGACGGAGCACAGCTCAGGAAAAAAATGAAAAAAAAAAATAGACAGACAATGCTCATTGTCTTTCTCATGCAAACTCACATCCAGTGGCTTCTCGAACTTCTGACCCCAATCATCTTTATTAATGGAGGCGATTATAAAATTGGAGTGATGCCTGTAGGAGCAAAATCTAAACACAACAAATGTGAAATCCACAGTTTTGGACACTATAGGCTCAATTCACAGTTTGGGGCATTTTACAAAAAACAAGAACAGAAGCAAATTGCAAACTGTATATAGATGAACAAAGCTAACATGACATCACGTGTTGGTTTGTGGACTTGCAGTTTGGCATTTGAACGTCGTCATGTTGGTTGTTTGTAACCACAAGTGACCATATTTGGACATGGAGGGAGGAGTGAGGAGGTGGGTCTGACCCCTGAACCTGAAGACACAATGTGAATGAGACCAGTTCAGAGCTGATTTCAATGGAGATCAGTCCTGTCGACTAAACTAATCCCGGCCCTGATTCTTCCTTTTATTTAAGCATAATATTTACTTCATGAAGAAGTTTTCTTCATCAGCAAATCCCAAATAAAAGTCAAATTTAACTAATGACATGAGAGTGGCCTGATGAAAAATGCATGGACTGAGTATTTCGTCATTGAAAATGACCAATTTTTAATTGAACTCACAGTTTTTTGGAGCCAGCCTCTTGTGGCCATCGGGGGTACTGCACTTATTGGAACTTCTGCACTGACATCATTTTTGAGCCCTGATTGCTTCGTCCATTTCTATAAGCTGTCTATGGTTACAATAAATATTTAAGGAATTGTTATTATTCTAAGTGACATATATTTGAGCAAAGTTGAGAAAAATTGATTAAAAAAAAATATCTTTTCGTTTGTAAAATTGTCTTTTTTTTACATATTCAAAATACACTTCTCTCATCATATGCTGTTAGTCAGTAAATTTACATATTGTGGTGCAGCCCTTTTTAATTAAACTTTTAAGTTTGCATGGATATCTGATTTATCCTAATCATTGACATAAGTACATTAGCTCACAGCAACTAACATAATAATTCATAATTGATTGGAAATTATTACTGCTTTGATTTTCTTGATATCAAACAAAAGTCCCTTGATACTTTTCTATACCATTGCATTTAATTGTATTACTGCTCTGTAACATAAGAGACCGCCATCGCTTGCACTGGATTCAAATTACCTACATATTACATTGCTCATGCTAATCCAGCATTTCCCTTAGTTGCCAGTTCACAATCCAAGTGTTTAAATGGTGAAATATGGGATGGCTGGTCTTGTGAAATGGTCTCAGGAATTACAGAAAAAATGAATCAAGGCAACAGTTGTTACTTTGCTTTTTTTTTTGACAGTTTTTTTGAAACTCTATGGCAGGGAGTAAAGGAACAAGCAGGAGCAGCCACAGCGAGCTGTTAGATGAAGACCTGCAAACCACTTGGTCGCACACCTCCAACTTCTCAGTGTCTCCAACTTTCCTGAGCTCGGCTCCAGTGTGAAAACTACTCCTCCCACACGCAGCATGAAATTAGTCTACGGCTGCTTATGGCGTGATGGGAAAAGGCCAACGATTCGGTAAAAAATGTGAGTGTGTTTGGCCGAACTGCAAAAAGATACATGAGAAAATCAACCGGTGTTTCTGAGAAAATATGTAGTGGTTTATTTTTTTTTGTCACCATGCAGAGATGTGATAATAAACCACACGCAGAAGTTTATTGCATAAATAAATATGCGTTACATTCAATCTCTTGCTAAATAGGTTCACACAATGTGGATTTCTCTGTTCCTGCTTGTGCACTGGCATCGATGCGTTTTACTTCAACAAGGATTGGTTTCAAGAAATGAGGCTAGAGCAATTGTCGCCCTGTAGCATGTGTCACCATGCATTGTTAGCATGTATCATTAGCATGCGTCATGAGTGTCTGTGCAATTTTCTCACTGTCACTTGGAAGCAGAAATCCCTCCTTGCAGGTTTACGTCCTATTATTGCATAACTGTATTGTGTTCAGTAAAAATTTAGGAAGGAAGGAAGTGTAGCTAATATGGAAGTCCCAAAAAGTGCAATACCATCAATGGCCACTAGATGATGGCTCCAAGAAAATCTGCCTCCAACCCTTCAAAAATCATCAACCTCATCAACTAAGTCAGTACATTTTTTTCCTCGAACTCATTCTGGTGTCAATACCTAAAATCACTTCTTCTTAATAGTGTGAAAATAATTTCACAATTAGGCCTAAAAAAAAAAAAAACTGTGTGTTTCTGGTAATGGTGCCAAATTAATTAGGTAGGGTAGGGAGGGATTTTTTTTTTATTCGCAATTTTTTTTCCTCACATGCCTCCAGGGTTCAGAGGGGGCGGGCATCTGTGACAACCAGATCCAGAATCCAGATTATGAAATTTTGTGTTGTGTTGATACAAATTCTTTGATTTATTTCAATACTGTAAAACTTCATACATGTATTTTGGCATTTACGGCACTGATACTAGAAAACATCTGCACATGTATGTCCGAATTCACAAACCATCTGTTTTGGCTTCAGCCGAGCACAAGTGTAGAGTTTCATATATATTACATACTTCACGGCAGTAATGCAGGTAAATGGAGTCATGCTGTGACGTGCAGCGTTCCGTACATATTACCTACATTACGGTAATGTACGGAACCTCCAGAATCAGCTGGAATTACATCGTTAGCATAAATGGTTGAAGAATTACGGTGATTTGATGGACACGTCAATTTTCCAAATGTTCATGGTTAAAGAGTTAATATATAAATACATAGTTTTTACAGATTTTTTAACCAATTTTTTTTCTGTTTCAAGGAAAAAAAACATCAGGTTTGGCAGCTGCTGCTATATCGGGTGACCAGAAACAGTCTTTTTTGTT